>VZTI01001367.1:1255601-1365399 GCA_013397865.1 Struthidea cinerea | reverse complement strand
TTTTAGTTTTTTGGTTTGGGTTTTTTTTATTTTTTTTTGTTTTGTTTTTAATTTATATTCTACAGCTAACACAAGTAAGTTAAAAGCAGCAGAATCAGACAATGAGAATAAGAGCTGCCATCTCTCACAAGATCAGACCTTTATAGGTAGCATTGTGACTTTCATTCAAAAGCTATAACAATTCAAATATAATGAAATGCTTTAGCAGCATGATGGCATTTTCAGTTTCCAATCTGACAAAACTACCGTCCAGGACGTTCCAAGGTTTCAGTATTACTGAAAGCACTTCACAATTGAAAATGCTTTCAAGAGCTTTCTGCAGAGACTTTGGCTAGATGTGAAGCAGTGAACTGTTAAAGAACCGGAAAAAGAAATATGCAAAAGCATTTGGCAGATAATTTTCTTCTCTGAGTGTACCCAGGGCTGTTTAAGAGCAGCACAGGTATTACCTGCTGCCTACTCATTCTTTCACCAGGGAATTCTGCTTCAAATAACAGTATTACAGTACAGGGGAAGATGGCTTTCCATTGGAAAAGTAAAAATTTGGAGAAGCAACAAAATATAATTGGCTTATAACACACCAAATTTTGCAGTTCTAATTTACTGTATGTGAATGGTAAGGAGAAGAGGCAAGTATAAAATAGACAGGGAAATGTAAGCATACTTTATACAGTTACACATAGCAATAGGAAACCTGTGGGTTCTGTCATTGTCCATTTTCAAATTAAGGTCATGTTCTCTTTCCTTTTTTTACTGTCAAAAATATTGAATATCAGTTAAATGCATTACTAAAACATATTTCTAACCCTTTATATGTTGTTCAATAATATGAAATAAAGGCAAATTGAGAAACAATTAATGCAGGTGAATTTTCTTCTTCATTCGCAGTACCACAGTCATCTAATGGCTGTATCAATAAATGCACTGTAAGCAATCTCACCTTTCTCGTGTTAGCTAGTGGGTTTAAAAACCTGAAAAAAATCTTTTGTTTCCAGTAGTTAAAACTTTAAAATAGACTACTTCAAAATAAAACAGAATTAAAAGATACCACCTACTAATTCAGTATTGACTCTCTCAGGGAAAAAATAGAAAATTTTTGCCATTCCTGAGTGCAAAGAGGATGATGACTGGTTCAAATGATTTTTAAAAATGATGGGCAATTCATAATGCTCTAAAGCAGTGGGACAGAATTGTGTAACAGGAGGACCTTCAATACAAGGTGAAAATCTGTTTTCAACAAGGGTAAGCACTGCTTCCATCTATTTGTCTTGCACTTCAGGTGTATGTAGCAGAAGCACAAATGTGCTTCAAGACCAGCCATATATGAGCCATACTCAAGGCTCATTTGAGCATTTAATTAGCTTTTTGAGTCAGTTTATAGGAGTCATATGAATGACAGATTTTTGGTGTTCCACAACAGTGGATTGTCAAAAGCTATTTCTTTTCACTTTAGAGCACCCTGCCTTTTTATTTCCTCAGTCAGATAAGCAGCTGATGACCCAGTGCTGGTGATCCAGAGACTGTTTGCCTGTCTTTCTGCTTGCTGCACAGAACAGAGACCCCTGCAGATGTACAGAGCTGGTAATAAAGAATTGCAAAGCAGAGCATTGCTGCTTTACAGACAGAGTTTTCAGAAAACAGCACACGATAGTCTTGTAAACCACCACCAATTTATCTGCCATTCATGCCACATGCCACTGGCCAGCAGTTTTATTAGGAATGCAATGAGGTAAGTTTATATGTGCAGGGAGAAATCACTCGATTGCCCACTTAGCATATCTGATTTGCACTGCAGGAGATGCATTGGCAGGTGGTACTGGTGAGACTAACGGTACAAAATAATTTTTTTCTATTAGCTAATTCAAGTATGCAACATCTGTACTTCACTAACAAATCAAGCAGCATGGAGCAAGTATAAATTGATTTTTATGCTTCAAAATTTGGGTATTATAAACAAAATGTAAGCATAGTTAGAAAATCAAATTTATACTGGAAATAAAAGACATGACTGGAATGTGTATCATACTCAGTTCCTATTCAATATTAATAGAGCAGAGGAGACAGAAAAATGAAATTAGTATAGCCTCATTTAGCTCCAGTGGCAGCACAAAGTTTTAAGAGATGATGCAACTTCCTGGTCTTGTAAAGCTGACCAAGCTCTCTTTAAGGAAGAACATGATGTGGAAAGAGATACAAAGTCAGAATCAGAAGAGGTGTAAGATTTCCATGTTTGGTAATTCTCTTTTTGATGGTCTATGATCCTGATGTAGACTCCCACCTTGAGTGATTTGGCAATCCACTAAAACCTTTGGATTATCAGTGCTGGACAGTACAGTGCTCTTTCCATTACCTCTCTGTCCACAGATTTTCCATAAATTAGAGCAAAATAGCACAATTACTGTTTTTTTGGTTACAACCAGGAGGTATGTATGTGCTGACTGTGCCCTGTCACCTCTAGGAGGTTGAAAATAACTACTACCTCTTTTTTGGGCTACAGAACCAAAAAGATGGCTTGCCTAGGCCATATGAGCTGTCACACTTTACAGGTCTAAGTCTGCATACTTGGTGTTTTATTTCCTGCAACCTTTAAAAGCTAAAATGATGTTTTATAATTGCTTCATCACCCATTAATCCTAGAACGGAGCTGAAAAAGCGTTGTTTCTATGGATCTGGTAGTAAGAACATGGTGAGAATGGAAGATATCCTCAGATTTAAATTCAAAAGAAGTTTCTCATGTGCTCTATTATTTCAGTTCTGACCTGGATTCATGTAGATATTTAGAAATCTGGGTTTAGACCAAGATAACTGACGTGAACCTCAGTCAATATCTCTCTGCTATTATATTTAAAATCAAAGTGAAGCACATAACGTTAAATTAGACATTTTTTGCTAAAAAAAATATAATTTTTTAGAGGAAAAGTACTGCAATACACCTTTCAAACAATGGGTGCCCGAGCTAAATGCCAGCGAACAAATCAAGCTGTAAATAAACTGATTTATCTTGAGAAAAAATCTTTGATCAGAGAACTTGTACTTCCTCTAGTAAAATTGCTGTATGAAATTTTGTGTAAAATTTCTGTCTGATATCAAATGCAATAAAATTGGAATCTGCAAGACCTTGAATGTCTGGCCAAACATTACAGCATTATTTGAGCCATTGTCAAATGGAGGCAATTTGTTGATGATTTTACTGATATTGCAAAGTTATAAAAAGGTTTTAATGCAAATGGCAGTGTAATGAGTTCTTTTGTAGGTATTACCATAATTCCTATAGAGAAGTTGTCTTTCACAAACATCTAATAGTGATAGCAGAACTTGATAGTTTAATCCATTCACTGCACAAGTTTTACAAGAATATTGAGCAAGAACATATAGGGTTGGTTTTAGTCCTAACACACTTGACAAAAACAAACTGTCTCTGTTGTTCACGAACAAGGCATTAACTTAAAGAAATAGATAAGACTTTTATTTCCCCTCTGGATCTTAGGAAGGCTTTTGGGGAACGAAAAAATTTCAGATAGACTATTTAAATGGGGACATATAAAAAGACAAGTCACACAAACAGATCTCATGGGAAAGTTAAAAACAACTTTCAGCAGTACCTGGTGAAGGAACCTGCCTGGAAGAGTCAAAATAAATCATGTCTGCATAGAAAGTCAGTCTCCTATGACTGCCAAGGGAATGGAGAACTAGACTTCATCCCACATGGACACCAGGTGTCGGTTACCTTATAACCGCGCTGTATGAACACACCTATAAACATTTAAGAAAGAGCATCTTTAACAATGCATGTTCAGTTGCATTTGTTCACTTATACCTTTCTGAAACTTGAAAAGTGCAGGCGTAGATAAGGAATGCAGAGATGAAGTTATAAAATTAAAATAAATGCTAGACTGTGGAACTATAAGAAATACACACTGAGTTAAAACTCTCAGATTCACAAGCAAGTACTAGAAGAATGTTAAGTGATCAGCAAAGGGTCATAACCTGCATTCAGTATAGATTCAAGTATAAGAAACTGAGCATTTCAACAGATTGAGGAGTAAACTGACAAGAAAAAGTCAATAAACTGTGGAACAGTGCTCTTTCTGTCCATTTGGCTGCATCCTTCCTTTCTTCAAGGAAATATTTGGAAAGATCTATTAACTTCTCTCATCTTTGGTTCAGCATTGTTTTCCCATCTTTACGAAATTCTGATAGGGCCAGCAGCATATCAGTCTGAAAGTTATTTTCAAATTTAAGGAGAAAAATCCCACTGAAATCTGTCATGGGTTTAGGGAGCAAACAACTCAAGCACAGAACAATTACGTATATCTTTGAAAATATCAGAATACTTAGGCACTTAGAAACAAACAGTGTAAAAATATGGTTATTGTAATCCAGGGACTGAAGGAAAAATGAAGCACTCATGCATTTCATTAGTAACTTTTTGGGTACATTATATGAAAACCACTATCAGTATTGCAGTAAGTAATTTTTTTAAACATTTATTAAGCAGGCACTCAAGTCACACTTAATCTTACAATTGTCAAGGTGGCACTAAATGCCACTCAGCACCAAAGGTGTCCTTCTCAGGACCAAAGCCAAATTTACCTTCTATTGAGTTTAATTACATCATATAGCATTCTTCTGTCAGGAAGAGTTTTACTTCTCTCATGTTCCAGATTTTGTGTGTGTGTGTGTGCAAACATGAGATCAACTTGTAAACAAGTCAATTTGATGGTAAGGAAAAACATTTGTCAAAAGTACAGAATTTTTGACATAAAGGTAAAAATAATAATGGATTGGCTATTATGAGGGAACCAGCTATGCTGAATACACTTCTATAGTACTGTAAATGCTTGGATAAGTACTTTACACAATAATAAACTATTTTGTTCTGCTTGCTTTTCTTAAAAGGAAATATACACTGCTAAAGAAGACTGCGAACCCTTTTGTTTGTTCCAAGTCTGATGAGAATTTAACTCTGTATTTCTAATTTTACAAGCTGAGGCACAGGGTTTCCCTAGTTTTCAAATGTATACTTCAATTGCCAGAAATCAAACAATCTATTAAGAGTACAGATCTTCCATACCATTCAGCAGAAAGTAGCTAGAATTCCCACTATGAGGTCTTCCTGAGCTTTTTCTACCCTGTTATTTTGGCAGGGAATTGCAGAGAAATCTGTTCCATTGTAGTAGTCCTGAAAATTTTACTAAATTTTGTTACCTGAAGCATAAAAAGTTCTTTTTACTCTAGAGATATAAGTTTAAAGTAATTAAAATACAATCGGAAATTTAACTTTTATACATAATACTAATTCAGATAAATACTCTGCAACTTTTTTTTTTTATCCCTGAAGTATTTTAAGCTACAATGTTCTTAGTCATTAGTAATCTTATTAGCTAGAGACAGAACAGATTTGGTGAAAGGATGAAGGGGAAATAATGGACAGTTTGGAGAATTTTTTTCGATATTCTAGATGCAACCATCTTCCCAAGTTCCCCATTTTCTTCCCCACTAAAAAGTGGGCTTTTTTTCTGAACTTAAGATTTATAAATGCTACATTTTTAAGTAGAGCCAACTGGTTTTCCCAGAAGAGATTTTCCACAAAGCAAAGTCTCTTTAAGGTCAGAATGTTTTAATAATTAATCTTATTTCACTCACTTCTTTCTCCCCTGCTCTTTATTACCATATTTAGAACTAAACATTACCCAAATGTAAAGAAGAAAGAAAATCTTTAATTTGCTCTCTTAGACTGAAAAATTTGAATTTGATGATCTGCAAAAGAGTGTTTTAAAAATTATGGTAATTTGCAGCCAAAAGCTGAGAATGAATTCACAGGAATTTATTTAATGAAACCGTTTGTAATAACTAAACACTGTTTTCAACAAAATACCCTGATACAAGACATGAAAACTCCTGAATTTAGTATCCAGAGCATGGCCCAGTCAAATTAATAGAATTACCTGAGATTATATTGGTTTTTGAATCACAGTGAATTTTTGTCTAAAGCTTTCACATTATATTTGCAGTTCTTTTCCAGTTCAGACACATTTAACACACTGAAGTGACTTTACCAGAAATTTCTGACCTTTCAGATTATTCATGAAGTGTAACACCATGAAAATGTCACCATGAAAAAATCTGCTTCCAAGCCTTAATTGATGTTCTGATGCAATTCGTGTGAATCAACACATTCAACCCCTCTTACAGGCACAGAGATTCCAATAATATTGCAACTCCATTTAATAGGAAGAGATAGAAGATGTGATGTCCCCTCTGAATTGCTATTAACATACTCTCTAACTCAAGCAGTTTCCATAGTGACTGATTTCACACTGGAATGTAAAACATCCTTTGCTTCTGCGTTACTTCTGCTTTGAAGTTTAATATTTAAGAGCACTGGGAAGAACGTGTATAGCACTGAAGTGGTAGCACAGGTATACACTTATTGCCACTGAGGATAACATTCATTTAAAGTTCTTTTTTAGATATCCTCAATATCAAATATTATCTTAACTGAGTTACCTTCAAAAAAATTGAACTTTGCAGTTCCCCGTAGTTTTGCTCCACAGGGATGGTCCTGTATTTTTTTCTGGCCAAGCTATCGTGTTGTGTCACTGTCTCTGTTTGTTCCTGAAACATCACTGAAAACTATTTTTGTTTTGTCTCATTACCCACGCGGTACAGGTGTACAGTTCTGTGCTTAGTTCTCCACCTACTTCCTCCGGTGTCTTTTGGATAGGTCTTCCTGCATCACTGCACTTGCATGGTTCTTTCTTCCCCTCCTGAATTTATATGTGACAAATTCATGGCACATCCTTTCAGATGTTCTTTCTAAGCATATAACTCTCAAGACACTTCACTGCACATGATTGACTTCCTTATCAACACCTTACTTTCAGACATTTTTGGTATCTTACAAGCCACTCCTTGAATGATTTAGCGAAATGTTTGATCTTCTGTGGTGTTAGATATGGAACTGTGGTATCAGAGGAAGGGCTAAGTGAAGTACAAAGGACTCTTCTGCTCAAAATGCTTCCTGTACTCAGCCCAGAAAAGGCTGCCTGTCATTTGCTCAGCTAGTTCATAATTCCCCAAGTTGAACTAATGGCTGTATAATACTGTGACTAAATCAGAATTCCTCAAATGTGTTTGATGAGAAGTTCAATGTCTTCTATTCCCATCTGCAATTAAGCAAAAGTTAAAAGCCCCTATATTCTCTGTTGCAAAGCTTTCCAAGTAGGAAAGATAACACTTTTCCAGGATCATTTACATTTGTGAAAAACACTTAATTTTTCTTTAACTATACAAGGTCCTTTAAGACAATGGGCTGTTCCTAACCTCAAAGCATTTTGATGGATTGTAAGTCACCATCATGACAGGTAGTTAGATATTTATTGTTGCATGTTCTAGTTCAAAAAGTGTTTCAGAAGATAACCTCTCAAATTAATTCATAATCCACCAATCCCAAAGTCATAATCTTATGGATGTAATTTCTTCTTGGAAGTACTTCTGATCCATTATGACTGGCATTATAGCACTCATGTCAGAGATATTTCTATACTAGCAATGGTTTGTCCATTGTTGAAATAATTTACTTTCAATAGAGAATTTTCTCTTATGACATAACTACTATGAACTCAGGAAATAGTCTTTTTACAAGGCCATGTAGTGATAGCACAAAGGGGAATGGTTTTAAACTGAGAGTATATTTGGATTGGCTATTAGGCAAAAATTCTTTATTGTGAGGCTGGTGAGGCACTGGAACAGGTTGCCCAGAGAAGTTGTGCACAGTCCCTCCCTGGAAGTATTCAAGGCCAGGCTGGACAGGGCTTGGAGCAAACCTGGTTTAGTGGAAGGTATGCCTGCCCATGGCAGCGGGGTTGGAACTGGATGATCTGTAAGGTCCCTTCCAACCCAGACCTTTCTATGATTCTATGATTAAACTTCCTGTCTAAAAGTTACAAAAAGGCACACAATTCCTGATATTAAGTGTACTGCTTAATAAAGTGACATTGTTATCAAAACCAGCAAGAAAGTAGGCTCTCTGACACTGTAATTTTAGTATTGGGGAACAGACATTCTTATTATGTCACTGGATATATGGGGGATAGCTCCACCTATTGAATATGTTGAATACAGAAAAAACTCCTGTTTATATGCTATATTTTACACACATATTCATGGTTTCCCCAGAAGAAACATAAATACGATAATAATTTCCCCCAAGTCATTAACACATACTCCCTCTCATTGGTGCATGTGTTCTTCTGTCCTGAGTGCCTCTGTGGTGGTCTCTGGTGGTCGGCAGCCCCACATCCATGCCCGAGGAACTGGTGCTACTTTCCAAAGGAGAAGAAAAGTTGGCATAATTGGCCTGGTTCATTAATTTGTGAGTCCTTAGATCAATGAAGAGTAGTTTCTGATTCCTTTCCTCAGATTATGTTTATAGCCTAATGGTTTTTCAAAATGATAATTGCATTAAGTCTCCGGTACAAACAATTCTTCATCTGGCAACAATATCAACAGAGCTTTATGACCTGGAGTGGCTGCTCCTATTATTTAGTGGATGGAACAGAGCACCAGTGTTGTCTCACAGGTTCAGAGGTGCAGGTCTACCTGAGGCTACCTGGTTGCATGTCTAAATACTGCTAGGATATTTTTAAGGAGAAACATGGAAACAGATCATAAAGACTAGGAGCTGACGATAATATGTTACTTACTTCTTTGCAGAGCTCATCTTCGCAGTTAATGCCAGGTCAGAAGCAATTTCTGCCTCTAGATTTTCATTACATAGTCTCCTCTATGTGGGTTAATGCTCATACTTTTGCCCAAATTGCCTCTAAAGGCAACTTAGAAAGACAATTGCTTGGTTCTCCAAAGTGTTATGATGTTTTATCTCTTTTGAGTGAAAAATTCTTACAGTAACATCTAGCAAGCAAGAATTATGATCTTTGCTACATCCTTAAAATATATACCTGTATGTTTCAAGAAATACTTATATCCTGGAAAATAAAATAAATATCTGGGTAGCCTGCACCATTTATAATATCCAATTCAACATTCTTTAAAGTCAACAAAAGATTTTATGCAGAGGTCCATTGCTCCAGGATAGAGTAAGAATGATAACTAAATACAGGAGTAGATCTAAAAGAGGACAGAAAATTACCATTGCATTCTTCTAACATGTCCTGCAAAATTAATGAAATCAAGCAGAGGTAGTAGTGTAACCATTACAATGTACCAAAGTTTAAAATCATGTTCTGTTATTAAACATGTAAAATATAACAGAGTAAGTTTCATAAATTAATATTAATTACTCTTTTCCTATTAAGCAAATTCAAAGCATAAGAACAGTCAGTTCTGAAGCTGTTTTTGTAAATACACTTTTGCTGCAGCTTCACCTACTACTTATGTCACTACTTTAAAGGTAGTAGATTAAATTCTTAGAAAAATCTGATTAAAGTTATTAATCTCCTCTGTTCTTTAAAATAGCAAAAAGACTACAAACTTTGAGGAGAGATAAGTAGAACAGTTACTCATTTCATCACTAAATTTTAGAAAATGATGTATCAAAAAGAGATTCGTGTAAGATTTTTTTGTAAGGAGAAGAATCACTTTTAAGATTTAAAACTAATTCAAATTTAACTTTATAAATAGTTTTTCAAAGGACGTTTTGAATTTAGTTTTTCAGTCTGTCGTTTGTTTAGTCAGCTCAGTATTTTGTGCTGCTTCTCAATGTAGATAATAACTTCAAGTAACAGTTTACCAATGTAAATTATGTCTGCTTTGGGTAATGAACTCTGCTTTGGGTAATGAGTGCTGCAAATGAGAAAAATGTTTTTATTCCAATGAAAAAGTACCGTGATTTCAAGATTTCATCTATGCATCCTAAGTTTTCCCCTCGTTTTTTAGTTTTCTTTTTTGATTTTTCTCCTCACACCCTTCCTCTATTTCACTTTGTCATTTTTTTTCATGCTCATTGTGCCTAATCTTCTTTTGTGTATAACACATATGGCCTGTGTTTCATGTTTGATGGAGAACTTTTGAATGATTTTTATTTTACTAGACAGAGGAGACAAACTATATTGCAAAATATGACTGCACAACAGTTAAGGACTTATAATTCAGGTACTAGGAGAGAAAACGTGAAAAAATTGAGCTAAGGGAATAAGTAACATTTTTGTGACTATACCAACATATTGTAGCTAAATATTAAATCCAAACCTAATCTGTTTAGAACCCTGGTTTATATCATCATCTAGTTTGCTTCCCCAGAAGTAAGCAAGTATTGTTATATACAATTAAAAAACATATCACAAGGTTTTTTTACAGGTACTCACCTCTCTTCTAGAGAGTTGATATTGGGCAGTGAATTAAACATCTACAATTTTAGCTAATTTCTTTATCTTTAGATTAAAGGTCATAACCTTGGTATACCTCTGTGCCAGATTACTTGGAGTGCTGGCCTAGCACTGTGATGCAGACTAACAGCTGACCTAGATCCAAAGCAGAGCTCTAGTGATTCTTAAACCTGACTGGGAGGCGACATACACTAGCCCATCCCTCAGAAGCCTTTGATTGCCATATTCCCCCTAAGAAATGGGCAGATACTACTCTAAAATGTCTGTGAGATGCTTCTTGGCAACCTGCAATAAGTCAAGAAGCAAATAATAGAGAAAAATCAACCTGTTTCTTGTATTGGGGCATAAATCTTTTGTAGTGATTTAACAGCGAAGAGATTTCTGCTTTCTGGAGCAGTGATAATCATGTTTTGCTAAAGCACCATTAGCCAACTTCCACACAACACTTACCGCAAAACACAAGAGCAGTGGAAAACCTTTGTGTGCACTGGGGTTGCGGTGCCCACTCTTTAAAAGACCTGGAAACTACATTACTGCCAATATATTGATATTTTCAAAGTATTCAGTATCCTTATCCCTTATAAATTCTGGTTAGTTACTTGGCCAAGATTTTCACTGAAAAGTATTGATTTGTCCCTAGGGTAGCTCTCTCCAAGGGTGTTTGTGACAGCTGTTACAGTGTTTTGCCAGAAAAACATTCAGTGAAGTTTAGTACATTTTCCACATAGAAACTGAATTACTGTTTCATTTGTGTGCAGTGTGTTACTGCTTGAATACGTGACAGTCATCCCTCCGTGTCTGTATTTACTTTAGTGGAAGTTTTTCACTTCTGCGGTCAAAAAATAAAATAAATAAAAGCACTCCATTAAAAATTTTCAAGTGGGTAGGAACATTGCCAAGTGTCTGCTTGTTTAAAGAAAAGCTGTATCCATTACTGCAGTAATACAAACTTGCTCATTTATCTAGATTAATGGGAAGGAGTTTATCAAGACTAAGATATTAAAATAATTTCTAACAGCCTAATAAAACAAATAGAATTTTTCTGAATATGAAATTTCTGTTCACTAAAGATTTTTCAAGTCTGGCAGAAGCTGACATTTTGAATCGCATTAAAAATTTCTAACTGGACAGAACATATTGTTTGTCTTTGAAAAGTATGACAGCCACAGAGAGATAATGGCAATTAAACAAGAAAGACCATTCAAGGAACATGTCTAAGGGCAATGTAAAAGATAAAAGTAGACATCAGCAATCACCTTCTCATAGTAACATTCTTCCTTGATAAAAATATAGAAATTCATGCCCTATCTATAGAAGGGACATAGAAAAATCAGTGCACTGCATTAAAACACTTGAAAAGGCACCCTATAAATATTTGCCAAAGTATTTACGAAGGAGTAATCAATTAACAGTTTATGTAGAACCTGTGTGGTAAGTGGAAAGTTATTTTTCATCTATTGGCTTTGTTGTAATTAATGTTTTCATTAACTATTTTGTCATAAAAGTAGGAGCTTCCTGATTACATCTGATAAAAATGCTAGAGGCATAATCACTGTGACAGGCAATGGATTATCATGCAGGAACAACTTGATAACTAGAAAAAAGGAACTGAAATTGGACACATTCATGTTTTTGATATTAAGTAATTGGAGTGTGACATGGGATGTAAAAGGAAAGGGACTAATGAGTCCGTGTTTTCCTCATACAGAATCTGAATGATAAGGTAATGTCACCATAAAAATCGAAAGTATAGCCCCTTGTTTAGCCAGGAAATTTGTTTCTGTGCAAAATCAGATTACACATAGAAGGGGAAAGATTAAATTAAATACACCCAAGTATAAAGAAAGGCAACTAAATTAGACAGATTCCCTAATGGCCCACAGTAGATCAGAAGAATTTATCTTGTCTAATTAGTGTGTTTAAAACCAAATGAAAGAAAATGGATACTTGAACTGAAATACACTGTAACCAGACCAATATAATCAAGACAGCCATGGATACATTCAAACTGAAAATTAGAAAATGAGTTCCAGCTGGTGGTAAAGAGAAATCATTTTAAAAAATAGAAGGAACCCAGGACTAACTAATTTCTGGGATATTTTAGTCTGCAGTCAGCAAAGAAAAAAACATTTAAAAAAAAAAAAAAAAAGAATTTCTTTTCTAGCACCCTGTAAAAGTATTCCTTCAGCCTTTTAACCAGGTAGAGAAAAAAATTGCAACAAAATGACAGCTGCTGTGAGGGCATATTTTCCATAATTGTTCTACTGAAACCCTGCAGATTGTATGACAAAAGGTTTTAGAGAAGGAACATGGATGTTTATGGTCTTTTTTTAATGCAGCAATATTAGCCTTTATAGATAATAGAATGCCAGATTTTATCAGGTAATAAAAAAAAAGCAAAGAGGAAGATTGTATTTGGTAATCTCATGCACGTCACATTGCAGTCTGTCAGTCACATATTTGAATATGCATGTATGTATACTGAACAGCTATAAACTACCTTCTAGCAGAGTTGAAATTTCAGCAAAAAAAGTAAAAAATCCTCACTCCCCCAGCAATTTCTTAAAAAAGCCTGGCAGCAGTATTTACATTTTAACTTCTGTCTGAATCTTATTTACAGAACTGATTTATGATTCTAGTAACTCCCTACAATCAATATTAATGCAGAATAAATTAACTAAATGCAATTTTTAAAAAGTGGCTTTCTTTTATCAAGTATTATCTGTAGAGCTAACTTGCCCTAAAGTTCAGAACAATAATACACACCTTGCATTCCCTTTAAACTATGACTAACTATGCATGCCAGGAAAAAATGTAGTTCAGCAAGACCATTCTTTCTTAACTTTCGAAAGGGGAAGCATGCATGGCAATCACATAATACCCCACTGAATAAACTTCAAATATTCTGAGTGGGATGGTAGGCTAAACTTGAAATATTCTGAAGGGAACCTGACTCTAGCATTGTTAAATTGCTAAATTCACTATTTATCAGAATAATTGACTGAAACACTGATGCCAACTTTGTATATTTATATTAACTGGGATTTATGAAGAAATACCATTACACAATACTGTAAAAAATGATCTGATCTACTGAATAATGAAGATAAGAAATGTTAACATTCATTAACCAAAGGCTAAATAACTGCAATGTTTTAATGAGAATCAGCCTAACTTTTGTTTCTTTTTCCTCAAGAAAATCATGGGATCACATTTAATCAGAGCATGATCTATGGAGAAATTTTAGTTTATATGATTATTCTTACCCTTTGATGGCTTCTTTGTGGCTGTAACATGGGCAAGACTTTCTGATGGAAATATAGGCAACTGCAAGCAAAACTTTCATATGTTTAACAATCTACACAGTATGGAAATTACTGAGGAAGAACCTGTATTAAGCGAATGTGAAGAATGAAAAGTGAAAATGCCTCTGAGCTGCCTTAAATCATCATCTTAGATTTATGCAGTACAACAAAGAATTGAATTATATTCTTGCACATATTGCCAGAGCATTAGTGGGTTGAATAATGCCAAGATTTTTTCAGAAATGGAAAAGTATTTCACAAAGAAGAAGGCTTTTCTACTTTATGCCTTTATAGAGTGATCTTAGAACAGATTTCAAAATGGCTTATAAGGGAAAATGAGCATTATTATTTCCTATTTCACACCTATGAATTATTTTAAAAAGGAAGTTTCTTGCCTAATTTCATCTCCTGTCAGAACCAGCCAGTAATCTTGGGTGCCAGATTGAATTTTATACTGCCGTGATATGCCACGTTTATTTGAATTATTTATTCTTTTAAGGAAAGTTTTTAAAAAATGTAACAGTAATTCTTGTGGGTATGAAGACCATCTCAGAGAACCAACTCTTATCCCTCATGTGTATAGGGTGTGTATGCTGGCAATTCACTCAACCAGATGGTGCCTCATATTCCACACTTTTAGTGTTCATAGAATGACTTCCACAGCTAATTTCAAGAAGGAGATGAATGTTCACCTACATAAGGACCTGCTGGCAGTTTTTAATTTGTAAATTTGCAGTTGTTTTACTATCAACATTCTAAGATCTGTCTCCCTTCTGTCAGGCACTCTCAGTTTTAGGAGACATAACAGTCCCTGTGATGAAGCTAAATGCAGACACTTTAGAAACACCAAGGTCAATAATTAAATAATTAAGCCACTCTTCTTTATTAGATACTGGCCTACACTTACTTGCAAAATAATTCCCTTCAAATTCTGTGTTCGTCTTTTATTGTTTCAACTGTTTAACATTATTGGATACACAGGGATTTATTTAGAATTAGTTCTGTGAAGAAGTTCCAGAAGGGGGATGCGCAAAGTAAATGGTTTGCCCATAATAGCCAGCCTGTGAAAGAAGCTGACCCCTAATTTCCATGCATGCCCTAATCACTTCTCATGTACACAGCCTTCTTATTTCAGTACCTTGCTTATGGCACTGATGTGTACTTTCTTTCTTTTAAAACAGCACTGCTGACTCAACTTCTAGAACAAAAGACAACATTCCTGGCATTGCCCAATGCCTTTGCAAGACGAATAGCAGCAATTGGCCAGTTGTTCTTGTGTGACCAGCTGCCACTTTCCTGCAATATTCATAATGCTAAAAAGATTTTCTTTGGCCCTAGGGGATTTTGGTTGATGCACAGGTGAAAATTTTGGTTTCCAATTCTAAAATCAGACTACAGAAGACAGCTGTTAAGAGAAATCTGAACTTTTTAGCAGCAATACTAAAAAATAACCCCCAGCCATACTGGCCTCACAGCCTTCAGTTTCTTTTCAGTATCAGTAATAGTTTAGCTGAAGTTGACATCTCTGTTCCAAACACCCACAAGAATCTTTTTCCTATGAGATAATCTGTTTCTATTACTCAACGTTGTGCATCTCTTCATAAAAACAGCTGTAAATACTGCTTGTCACAAAGAAGCGTTTGAATTGCCAGCATCAGGGAACAATCAGAGGAAAGTTATTGCAAATGTCTACGCATGAAAATTAAGCTAGGTAACTTTTAATGTCCTGCGCAAAGTCTTTCTTCATTTTGAACATTCTTCAACAATAAAAATGGCTGAAGTGGTACAGCAAAATTTGCTCAGTCATTTATTTATTTATTTATTTATTCAAAAACTGTTGTGACACAATTCCTTTTCTTTAAAGGAATAATTTAACTTCATACAACGTTTTGCATATATTTGTCAAGACTACTACTCTGAAATTCATATAGGTTTCTTTCTTGAGAATGTCTTTTGCATAATTGAAAAGTGAAGATGCAGAAAGAAGTTCTGGTTGTTGATAAGGGTAAGGAAAATATCCTGGAGCGAAATCTAATCTATCAGTGTTTTAAAACCTAAAAATGGAGTTTTGGTTGGGGTTTTTTTTCAATTCCTTTTCAGTCCCTTGAAGAAATGCAAATGCAACAATCACTTTTAAGCAAAAGCATATTATAATAATCAAGGCCACTGAATCATCAATTATTATTCAGGTTAAACTTACTCATTTGCAAGCTTAAACATATACATAAAGGTTTTATAATATATACCTTTTAAAAGTTACAAATACATTTTTAAAAATTGAAAGAGATGAAATTTCTCATCACCATAACAGAATTGCTCATTAAAAAAGGAGCATGTATCTTTATAATATCTCTGCAAGGTTACAGAAAATGTCCTCCATCACATGAAAGGAGATTCCGAATTCTCAAATAGTAAAGAGGTGACCAGAAAAAAATTTATTGGGACAGCATTTCTGCAGCACTCATTTCGTAATCCTTTCTTCACTTAAAACACAAGCACTTCACATAACATTTTGCCTACAGCCACTTTTACAGCAGTTCTCCAGTCTTCTTTCAGGTTTTTACAAGGAATTACCTTTCTTTCTCGTTTACAAGCCCAGCAGCACAGACAGCTCTGCTGAAAGAACTAATCTGAGGATAAAACTAGCTCATCCTGCATATGATGAGTTAGGACATGATAAGTAGAAGAAAGGGGAATAAAAAATGTACCAAATGCCAATGAGCATAATTTTCCACCATTAAATACCAAACCAGAACCATTACCAAGAGGATGACTTCTCATAAATTTCTGGCTATTTCTCTAAAGCTGAAGATGAGTTTCTGAATGTGAAAGCCCTTGGAAAAAAAAAAATCTGACAATTAAAAGAATTTAAGAATGTGGATTTTTGCTCACTTTCTTCTTCACATATATTTAGCTCTCAGAAACAAAATTTATGGCAGCCTTAGGAAAATAATTTTTAGTTCAAGAGTTTTGGGAAAAAAATACAAGGAGTAAAACCTAGATCTTCTAAAGGCAATTACAGAAAACCTCAAGGAAACAATCATAGCTCTTTCTTATGTTTTACATTACTGGTTACATTCACTGAGATTTTGAACGTCCAATCTTCATTCACTTCAGTCTGTCACAAAAAATTTTGTGCAAACATAAATGTAACTCCTTGTTGTGAAGGGCACAGTCAAGTGTCTCTGATCTCTTCTGTCAAGAATCTGCTTGAGGCACCAAGGGAGTGTTTTATCATGTCTATCATAGTGTCAAAAGAATTAAGCATTGAAATAATTTTAACAGTCTACAGTAATTATACCCATATACAAGTGAATATCTCAGAAACAAAAAAGTTAAAACAAAAAAGACATGAAAAAAGTATATTCAGACCTCATGCTACCTCTGGTGCACTGCCTGGGAAACATACATCCTAAATATCATTGAGGCTCTTTTTAAATATTTTCCCCTTCCACATGAGATTTAGAGCCTCGAGAAGAGGTCTCTAAGAAGGTCCCAAGACATGCTCCCCTCCCTATCCAGAGTTTAGGTCTGGAGAGTGCATTGCATATTGTGATGAACTGAATGAGCACAGGGGAGAGACATTTCAGAAGTGAAGAGGCAGAAAAGGAATGAGTGGCCAGCAAGCAGTGAGCTTGTAGCACAGATGAAACCCTGAAAATTAAAGTGCAGCACACGGTAGGCAATCAGGCCTCATGGGTGATAGTGGGAAGAGACTTTGCTTGGAGGTATAGAGGAGACTGCAGAGTTTGCAGAAGCTGGAAAGTCTTGGCAACTCAGTGTAAACTTGAAATAAAAGATCTATCCCACAAGAACAGTGGTAGGAAAAATTTTATTTATAAATAATTCATTCCTTAGGTACTTCTAGTTACTCAGTTTGAGTTCAGTTTTGAAAAAGTTGTCTGTTTGTGTTTGAGTTTGAAAACAAAAACAACCAACCAACCACAAAAACCCACAATAAAACCCAAAACCCCAAACATACGCAAAAAGAGAAACCTGGCTCTTTCCTTTAAAACTTTTGCAGTCTTTTGAGGGTACTAGCTTTACAAAACTACCTAGGCAGACCAAACTCAAAGTCTGGGCCATCCCGTAAGAGCTTTGTTATAAGACTGGTGAATTGCTTCCTTTCCCTGAAAATATCTTCCCTCTTGAAAAACACCCTTCCATTCCTGGGAGCTGCCCATCTCCATCCACTTCTGGCCACCAGGTTTGTAGAAAAACAGACTGTGGAACAGATAAGGAGCAAGAAAGAGCATGAGTTCTTAACATGCTTTCAGAGCTTTCATAAAGTAAAAAGAAAATTGGGGACTGAGCCTCATTTCGGGAAAAGCAATTTCAACATTTATTATTTAAGAACTGTACCACTAAAGGAGGGAAAAAAAAAAGGAAATGAAGAAAAGCAAGAAACAGTTTTGTTGCAAAAAATTGAATTTCTGTCTGACATGCAAGTTTTAATTTTTTTATATGTTCCCAGCTTCTCTCAATGCTGCAAGATATTGAAACCAGCATTACATTCCATAAAACTAACTTTCACTTAAATGGTAAATATTTATACTTTTTAGATAGGAATGGAGATGCGTTTGGCAGGAGAAACAAACAAAGAGGTAATGTGTATGTAATTTCCTTTGGCTCAAAAATGGGTGGTAACAAAGCAGCTTTTTACCTCTAATGGGTTACCAGCAGCAACAAGTGACTTTCTGAAGGGGAATGTTTAGTAGTAATTAAAAGGGGTTTATATTTTTTCCAGATTACAGAGGAAACAAGTGATAAAAATGTTAACTTAAAAAATAGGTAGAACAAAAGTTAAGAAACGCACTACTAAATGTAGTGTTTGCAGCTGTCAGATCATTCAGAATATGGGCTTTTTAACGTTTGCCGTAAAAGTTTAATCCTTGTCCCTGAAATTCTCTTGGTGTTGCTCAAGGACTAAATGGACACAAATTACTATATTCAGCAAAGCAGTTACTCATGGAGCTCTCTTGATGCTGTGCTGGGTTCTAGCCTTTCTCAGCATTGCTTCTTACAGTAGAAAAACCCCCACCCATCCTTCTCATACTTCTCTCTCTACAGCCCTGTGACAGGAATACTGATGTAGTTCTGTGTGCTTTTTCTGATCTCTCTTGGAAAGAGCAGTGTGGAAGGAACAGATGTTAGCTGAAACAATGCCTACAAAAGTATTTCAATGCCGGTTCATGCAGACTTCCATTTTAGCCAGCATAGTACCAAAAGACCTAAACAGAATACATGTCCAAACAGAAATAACATCATTAATTTGGACATATGAAAATTTATAGTTAAAATCTATGAATACTGAAAAAGTGCTGGAACCAATCATTACACTTCAAATAAAGTTTAACATTAATTTCTTGAAATGAGCATATACCTAAGAGACTCTGCAAATACTGAGGCTTCTCATTTCAGCTTCTGTCCTATATACACAAAACAATGAGTTAAATACATTTGTAGATTACTGAAAATTATGCATTTTCCTCACAAGCATATTAATGAAGTTTGTCTTCTTTGGAAGATGATGGTAACGGAGGTTGCTTTGCTTCCCTAGTTGCAATTTTGAATCTTCAACTCACAATGAAAACTGAGAGTGTGCAGCCCATTGTTATTGCAAAACACAGCTTTGCCAAGTCTGTTCACACTGTATTCGTTGTGAACCAGCTGCTAACAAGCTGCAGTTAGCACCATGTACTCTCTCTTAAAGGCTCAAAACTGATGGCAAACAAATGAGTGTTTGGCAGATACACAGGTTTGCAATTTGTGGCCAACAGAGCATTCACATCTGTATCTATTTATAGGATGGAATAGCTGAATTCTCACTTTTATCAGTGTATGATTAGCAGGGCCTAGCACACTTGCTCCAGTATTAAATATAAAGCCACAGAACCAAAGATAAATGTACCATATTTCTTCTGATACATTCTTACTATAGCCATCACTGCTGTCACTGGCTTGCAATGATATGTGGAAAATGAAGGAAAGCTTGAGACAGGTTTTTCCCTTGTAATGTAATTAATTGAAAGAGCAAACACACAAGATTGAGTATTTCAGCCAATTGATTTCTTGTTTTGTCACCTAAGCCAGAGGCACTTGACTGGATGTAATTTTTGTTTGGTTTTGTTGGAGGTTGTTTTGTTTTCTCCATCCTTCATTTGGACACATGATTCAAAACAATGTTGTTGTTATTTACATCTAAGAAGAGCAAAATTTGGAATCAATATCCTATTAACAGGATTTACAGATGCAGGAAATTAATTTGGTGGCTGTTCATAAGAACAAGCTATTGGAGCCATTCAAAATTATCTAATCCATAAATGAGCCATTCATACTAGATTTCTCTGTAGTATCATTCTGTGAATCCACCTTCCCAAAAACATAGTTCTTTTACCAAAATAATTTGTATTTTAGAAACCTTATTGAAGTAACATTTAAAGGTATTTTAAGTCTAAATAATTTTACAATATTTTTGAAGAAATAAAAAAGCTGTATTTAGCAAACATTTTCAAAAATATATGCACACTAAGCTGAATGACACATGCACTTCAATATCTTTCCATGCTCCCCTGTGGTCAAGTACAATATGATGTTTTAAAGAAAACACATTCAATACTAAAAGTCTTTGACTTTTATCAAAGCTGCTTGTGTTGTGTTGTCTGAAGTATTGTCAGTTGTGCTTTTAACACAACTCAAATGAGCCCGTTCCTGGCAAGGCTAAAGTGCTCAGCCTTCCTGCAGCAGGGGGTTCAGACAGGCTACATCAGATGTCCTTGGTACTCTTTGCAAAGGTACCCGATATCCGTGTGTCAACTCACTGCCTAGGATGAGCATCATTAAATTATTCTGGACGTATTTAAAGGATGTGTAGATGTGGCCCTTACGGACATGGTGTAGTGATGGACTGGTGTTTGGTTTACTGTTGGACTCCATGATCTTAAAGACCTTTTCCAACATAAATGAGTCTATGATTCCATAGTTTGAAGGAAAAGATCCCTGAAAGATTAACAGCTTACAAGAGCAAGTCCAGAGAAGGGCAATGGTGCTGGGAAGTATCTAGAGCACAAGTCTCATGAGGAGAAAAGGAGTGATCCAGAGTTGTTTAACCTGGAGAAAAGGAGGCTCAGGGAGAACCTTATTGTTCTGTACAACTACCTTAAAGTCAGGTGGGTGTCAGTCTCTTCTCCCAAGTTACATGTGACAGGTGAAGAGGAAATGGCATCAAATTACACCAGAGGAGGTTTAGATTGGACGTAAGGAAAAATTTCTTCATGGAAAGGGTTGTTGAGCATTGAAACAGACTGCCCAGGGAAGTGGTGAAGTCACCATCCATGGAAGTGTTCTCAAAACACGTGTATATGGCACTTAAAGATACAGTTTAGTGGTGAACATGGTGGTAGAGCTAGGTAGGCTGTTGGGCTTGATGATATTAAATGCCTTTTTCAACCTTAACTATGTGTTACCTATGCTTAGATAGTGTGTACTTATGTTTAGATATTTCTTCCAATTCTGTCCAAAGTTTTTTCCCTCCTGTTCTCTCCCTCTCCTGCCTGTTCTTCATTCACTTTTATACCCTTTGGCTATCTTCCCTGTGTGCACCTCATGCTGTTGTCCTCATCCTGGTTCGGTTTTATTTGTTGTTATTTTGTTGTGTTTTTTCTTTTTTCTAGTCTGTCCTACTAATTCTTTTCCTTCCTCCTTCAAAGGCAGATGATTCTCTTTCCTTTTTCCTGCCTTTTTCAGCTCCTTGGACTCTTTCTTCAGGGCAACTCAGCCACCTAAGGGAGGAAGCAGCCACCCTTCTGAATGCTGCTAGCAAACACCCCACAGGTCATTACAGATTCACAGGCAATAGTCTGACGCTCGTATGCCAATACTGCAGCCCGCTTTATTTGCTGTCAAGGGTAAATAACTTTATGAAAATCAATATAAGACATTTTGAAAAAGGCAAGTACCCAACTTACTGTGTTACTTAAACCTGATATAAAGCCTGCTGCTTCACACAACTAAGTGGGTCTTCAAATATGAGCTGATAACTAGCTTTACAGAATTGTAAGAACATTTGTTTTCCTTTCTGTACACTTAGGAAATGGGTGCAGGTGTCTGGGTGTTGGCTCTGCGGAGCGGCCGGGGCTGCCCGGCCCGGCCCCGGGCGGTGCCAGCGGCTGCAGCGGCCCCAGCGCAGGGCACGGCGGAGCCCCTCAGCCACGGGCGGGCGGGCGAGAGCCCCGGGGAAAGCCTGGGCAAGGGAGGGCAAAACGCTGCCCGGCAGCCAGGGCTGAGCCAGGGAACCGTGCGGGAAACAGCCCTGCGAGCCTGAGGGGACAGCGGGAGCGGGGACGGAGGCGGGAGAGACCCGGCAGGGATGGCCCTGCGGCCAGGGAGAGACCCCGGCGGGGCAGGGGCTTCCCTGCAGTCAGCCGAGAGGACTTTCATTCTACACTTACGCTGTTATGCTTGAAGATCTTAGCACCTCCAAGCACAACCATCACCAACAGAAGCAATGTCCTCTAGTCTTAGCTTTGTCTAAGTGGGGTGAGAGCATCCCATCCCTATCCCACTTCACACCGGACGTAATTAACATGTTGTAAAATTATGTAAAACTAAATCAACATTTGGCAGGAAACATGCAGATACTACTGTGTAACAGGTTTTAAGAGCAATCTTTCTATTCTTTGTAATCCCCATGTCATCTTTCAAATTCCCCTTTCATTACTGTCCATGATGATAAAGGGAATTAGTGTTCCCTTATTAGTTTTGAGCTGTGAAGATGTGTGCTTCAGTTTGCCTTAAAGCTGGATAATTCATTAGTCACGCTGTTGAAAGTTCCAAGTCTATTATATCCCATAAGATATTTTCCCAGAGAAATTTTTATCCTCCTAATTTGTAATGCTTGTAGTCAAAATGATTAGTATTCTCTAGCGTATAACATGTTGAGTTTATTTGTTTCTTTATTTGTTTGCTTTGTAAATGTCCCGTTTTCAGCTGGAATAGAGTTAATTTTCTCCTTAGTAGCTGGTACAGTGCTGTGTTTTGGATTTAGGATGATAATAACACTGATAAAACTCTGATGTTTTAGTTGATGTTGAACAGTGCTCACTCTTAGTCAGGGACTTTTCAGACTTTTCAGTTTCCTGTGCTCTCCCAGTGAGCAGGTGCACAAGAAGCCAGGAGGGAGCAACTGACCCAAACTGGCCAAAGGGATATTCCACACCATAGTACATCATGCCCGGTATATTAACTGGGGAGAGTTGTCTAGGAGAGGTCGATCACTGCTCAGCACCAGTCAGTGCACACTGTGCTGGCACAGTCAGGGGGTGGGGAACATTGATATTCTGCATCACTCATTTCTCTTGGGTTTTACTCCTCTCTCTCATATGTTTGTCTCCCTTGTTGTAGGCGTTATGATTGTTATTATATTATTATTATATTTTGGTTTATTTCAAATATTAAATTGTTCTTATCTCAACCCATGGATTTTACCTTTTCCTGCTTCTCTTCCCCATCCCAGGTAGATGGGGGGGTTGGGAGGGGGTAAGCTGCTACATGGTCTTTAGTTGCTAGCTGTGGTTAAAATGCAATAGTAAGGCATTGCTTATAAGAAGCTTATATTTTTAGAATGACAAACAATTCTTCTAAGACTTTTTTTTTATTAAGCTCCAGTCGTGAAGTAAATGTTGAGGTAAAGTTCTTAAACACCACACAGGGTCAAACTGTAACCATTAGACATCTCAGACAGGAAATAGGTAGACCTAGTCTCAAGTTTCAGTTCTAATTTCTCAGTTTTTATTCTAAGTGGTCTACCTTATTTAGCTTAATCCCTTGGAGACAACTCAGACATTAAGAATCACTATATATTTTAGAATATATATATAATGATTCTCATGTGTCCTAACTTTAAAAAAAATAATAAGCAAACCCCCTTATTTGTAATTTCAATTGGTTTATAGTGAAAACAATGTCAGATTCCTAAGGAAATTCATCCTGATGGATCCAGAACGACCTGCTTTTTGGATTTAAAGAATTACAACAATACTATTATGTCCACTGTAATATCGTATAAATCACAGAAATAATTAATCTAATGAAGGTGAATTCTTCTTCTTGTAAATGTTATTGCTGTTATTAAGACCTAAAATAAAGATGACTCTTCTCTGTTGACATGTTTGATAGGAACATCTACACATTTGCTATCCCTGCATGGCTCCTCTGCATGGTACCAGAACACAGGATGGGACTGGAACAGGGGATCCATTGCAAACAACCTTCCCTGGCCTGAGACACATACTGGAAACTACAAGAAGAAAAGCCATCACTTCTATGTACCATTAATAAACTGCAGCAAACATAAGGCAGGGGGCTGTGATTAATTTGATAACAGAGCACATAACTAAAGAAATATATTAAGAGCTTATGGCAGGAGGAGCAAACTTCTGGCAGGTGTGCCTGAACTAGGACACAGGACTATCATCAGTGACAGAAACGTCACAAGAGATTAACTTGCATAGTCCCAGCTCTGTGCTAAACGGCCTGGAGAGCAGCAGCTGGTTAGATAGGAACCTCTGTGCCAAGTGTGTGGTTGAGTGGACCATCCAGAACTATCCAGGTGGGCATTTTCCCCAAACCTAGTGACACTAAAGAGGAAGAAAACAACCAACATTTAAACAAATTAAATGGTAACAAGGGGAATATTGTTTTGGAAACAAAGAAAGAGTCAACTTGAAAAGAATAAAATGAGCATAATAATTTACAATGGTGGAGACAAAGGAGAGGATAACAGAACAGCAATGAAAATCTGATTTGACATTGCTAGAAATCACCCTGCTGGCACTTGTCGATGTCTGATGGAATCGCTTCCTGTTGGAGGCATGAATGTGCCAGAATGCAGCAGGCAGGGATCCACACCTCAGTATGTATGATCCACACCTCTGTAAGTATATCACCTTGTGGGCTGTGCTCATACTGTCTGTGTGCGTTGCAGGGCTGCAGGAGGTAGTTTGGAGAGCTAGAGTTTGTGCTAGAGTTTGTGCACACACTCTCTGACATAGGGTGGGCATGTATGCGTGATCACAGAACGCGTATAGTTAGAGAGGGTTGTTTCAAAATTTGTAGGTATTTGCAGGCATTTTACAAGTGTCTAGGACAATGGTGTATCTGCTGTAATTATGATACTGACCCTCAACATATAGTTCACTGATTACCAATTAACTATGTGGTAATAAACCTCTTCACTGCTGATTCAATTTAAACTATGGTGATTGAACAAATTTCCCCTGTGAAATCACCCCCTCCAGCTGCTGCACTCCTCAACAATAAAGGGTGACAGATCATAAAGAGTGATAGTGTAGTGATATTATGACATGATGCAAGTTCCCTTTCTGACATAGAAGCACATTGTAAGCATTTGGGATTCTACTTTTGAAAGAATGCAAAAAGTGCATGTATGACCTGTCTTTCTCATGGGCAGAGAGGACAACCCTTGGGAGGATTTTAGGGAGATGTTCACGGGAGAGACAGCATCAGTGTTCTCAGTGTTGAGTGTGAAGATAAATATCCCTTCTAGTGCAGATGGAGTGTCCACTGCGTTTAAAACATAATGCAGTGAACACTGCTGACAATATTATTCCTCTCCTTGAAGCATTTATATGTTTCACAGGAATCACAGGATTCAGCTTCTGGAAGGCACATGGTCAAATTGCAGTCTTAACTGCAAAAATGCTTTAATATTGAGGTCAGCATAAGAAAAGCTAATAAATAAGCAATTGTTTTAAATCTCATTTCCTCCATACAGACAGGTACAGATTTACCGGTCAGGAGGAGGGGGATGGAAAAGCTCGTATCTTCACATACTAAAAGCCAATACAGCATGTACCCTGTCACACAGGAGGGAGAGAGACTGCACCACCATCTTCATGACTACATCCACAGGACTACACACCTCAATAAAGCCAGTGGAAAAAAAAATCTTCCTTTCTTTTTTATTTTAGGGGTCTTTTATGCTGATACACTTTAGTTATAGCATAATACTGAATACCAGACATTATAAATTACCTAAGTAGTTCTACATAGCCTCTTGAATATTTCAAATGTGATGGGATTGATAAGGCTATATTGTAAGAATGTGATCCTGCCCTAAGCAGTTTCAGACTGAATTTGGATTTTTAGACTCTGTGGATGTCGTAACACAAATCAACTGTATTTCAAACTAAATATTTCATGCAATCAACAGTTTTAAAAACCTCCCACAGGATTTCACTATACATTCAATGCATTTCATTGTAACACAGACCTTAAAAAAGCTGTTTATTGTGCAATATGAGAACCGAACAAAGCACCTGTAATCCTTAACCTTTGTAAAACAGAAGTGGAAAAGACAGAAGAATGACCCAACACTGGACAGTCTTTTCTCTTTCATCTTGAACACATATTTATTGTAGCAGACATTCATTTTCACTTGTGCGTCGCTGCCACGGGCCGCCCGGTGGCCTGGCAGGAGGCAAGGCAGTGTCCTGGTCGGCGACCACAGGGACACAGTCCTCGTGGCTGGTCGGAGCGCTCTGCTCAGAGGCACACAAAGGAGCAGGCTGCAGCTTGGATGTTGCCTAACAACGGGACAGCGGCGAAGGAGGTAGAGGGACCTTTCTAGTGCCTTCAAATCCAGCTTTATTGGTAACAAAAGTAACAATGAGCTTCAAAGCTGAAGGGGAAGCATGAGAAAAGGCAGGGGGGAGGAACCAGAGAAGCCTTTTTATGGTGCTCTAAAAGAGGGAGGAACTAAGGGAAACAGTCCAATAGGGAGATGATGAGAATGTCAGGTGCCAATAGGGAAAGGAACAGGGGAGAACTTTCTGGAACTTATACATAGGCAATTAAACTAATAAATATACATAAATAGATGAACCAATAAGGACTAAAGAACAAGAGAAGGGTCTAGAAAGAGGGGAGGCGATGTGGCAGTGGCAATCACCCAGAAAAGGATGGCCTTAGGTCTGAGGATCATCCTATGAGCTGGCCTCAGACCTGTCCTCGGGATCGAAGTCAGGAGCAGGAAAATTGATCCACTCAATGACATCCAGCCCCGAGGTGGGCTGGGTCACCACTACACGCTTGTAAATTCTTTACACAATTTCTTATCAGTTTGTTAATTTATTAGGTGGGACCCTTATTTATGCCGTTCATGCAATCAATCAGTAAGACTCATTATTCACTGGCATATTGCAGTTTTCATGGCAAATATTAATCAGTGAAATTGTACTCTGGTGAACATGTATTGCAAGTTAAATTATGGTGCACATTAGTATGGGAAAGTTTCCTGGTGAATTTTATATATCTGTGGCATAATTTAACTTTATTAAAACATGTAATCATATAATCATGTATGATATATGTAATCATATTATTATATAAAACTTGTTAAATAAGAATCAGTCTAACTGGCATCATAATTGCAATTTAGCTATTGTTCAGTTTAGCTGTAGCTCTGTACTAAAGACCAGATTCTAAATAATGAAAAAACACTAGAATCAACATTATTTTTTTCTGTCAAGTATTATTCAAGTTTAAAGTTGGCAAATTAGTTTGCTTTGTTAAGACGTGTCATTGTCATTTAATTCACAACTGAAGAGGAAGTGGTAAGCCTGTCAAGGTTTAGTTGACACTAACAGCTTAGCCCTGCCATTTTTTCTCGCCTGTTATTCTTACAGCAACCATACTAATGTCACTGGAAGTACTCAGAACACTTACAAGTAGTCAGCATCAGCAACTGGAGCAGAATCATCAACTTCTGTTCGAGAGGTGGCATTTGTAAACAGAACTTCCTGGCATGCGTTGCTTCTCACGTCTCAAAATATTCTAGGAATATAGAACATTCAATGCTTTGCAAAAGACTTGGAATTTTCCTGGGATATTTCTAGATGGAAGGTATCTCAGAAAGGATTTAGTTCAACCTCTTACTCAAAGAAGGTTAGGTTTGAGTAGGTAACAGAGGTCTTAAATCAGCTAGGGTTTGAAAAACTTCAGAACAAGAGGGTGTACAACCCTGCTGGCAGCTTATCTCTGGTCACTATTTGACTGTACCAGCAGTAAAAAGTTTCTCCTCACATCCAGTCAGAACTCACTGTGTCATGTGCCTGTCATCCTCCCATGATACAGTGCTATGAAGTGCTGGGTTCTCTTCTCTGAGAGCACTTTGTAGATCCTGGCATGCTGCTGTTAGCTCCCCTTAAAGTAATACCTTCTCCAGGTCAAACAAGTCTCCAGGCCTCTTTTCCCAGGGCACATGCCCCAGCCCCCGACCACCCTAGAAGGCCAGGGTGATTAGGAACCATCAATATCAGGGACCTGTTGATAACTTTCCTGTAACTGAGTCCCAGCATTGGATGTGGCATGCCAGATATGCTAGGTATAATGGGAAAATCCCTCCTCTCTGTGTCCTGGCTGTGCCCCAGTGAGTACCTCCCAGGGCACTGTTGGCTGTCTCTGCAACCAGGGCACACTACTACATTCAGTGGGTATCTACCAAGACACCCAGGTCTCTCCCTGCAGAGCTGTCCTCAGCCAGGCAGGCACCACCCTGTACAGCTGCACCTGCTGCTTCCTGCCTGTGGTAGGATTTGGCGTTTTTCTAACCCTGTTGAACTTGAAATGTTCCTCTTGGCCCACTCCTCCAACTTATAAAGATTCCCAAGAATGGCAGCACAATGTCATTCCTCTACTAGTTATAGTATGTAAGCAATCCCTTAAACAGCTGCCATACCCTTTCCTCACATCTCTAAATAGAATCCTCCATCATGAATGCACAATGAGACAGCAAATGCTATTAAGTCAATTGGGAATGCAACTTCTACGAACCAGTTGAAGCAGCGTCGGTTCTACTGTATTCAGTAGAGCCTTTTTCGTCTCTGTCATACATATTCTTAGCTTATAGCTATGAGCAGGTCGCAGAAAGCCAGAGGTAACCTCAGCTCCCTCCTGGTTTTCATAGTAGTCTGAAAAAGTGAAAATTACTTAGCATAGAGCTCCAGCTATTGTCTGGAGCATTTTCTAGAACATAGTACTTCCACGTGGAGTGTTAAATATGTCTAATGCTTTGTGGAAGCTGGACAGTGCCTCTAACAGCACCTCATGTACCTGAGGGTGCTTCATTTTTGTCATTGTGAAAAAAACCTGTGCATAAGTTACTTCCTTGCTACATTTGAGAATGACTCATTTAGGATCTTCCACACATTCTGTTTTCAAGTTCTGAAACGTACTGCACAAGGAATTACTAAAAGGAGAGATAGAAAGATGAGAGAAATGCTTTCTCCTAGCTAGTGATAAACTTTTTAAGAGTACTTTACTTGAGGCATGTTTTAGGCAAAAGTTAAAAATACAATATGATCGTTCTCAGATTGTATGAAGTACTTTTAGCACATACATATGTATGTATTCCTTTACATGTAAACAATAAAACCATGTATTTACCATTATTTTAAAATAGATAGGAATACTACAACATTAACTTTTGAAATTTATTTTTGCAGATTACTAATGACTGGACTTCTTTACTGATATTTATGGGAGTATCAAGAGTTTTAAAAACCACAGACATCATCTTGACATTATTTTGGATTCAACAAATGCCTTCCGAGGTGCTCATAGTTTTGCAAAGGATGTGACAATTTTGATTTAGGCTTTTGAGAAAAACTTTTTATTCAGCATGCCAGTCAAAATTATGAATACAGAGAAACTACAAGAGCCAGCTAAAATAGTATGAGCTTCATTGCTTTTCAGTAATGTTGTAATAGAATTAAAATAAACAGCTTCTCAGTGTCAGGTAGCAAATTTAGCACTTGATGTATGACAGATGTTCCTAGTCCAAAAAAGAAGGCCAAAATTAAAAAGCAGCTTTCAGACACTGAATGCAAAAGAGCCTTTTGCTCATGTACTGCAGCAGCAAATAGATTTTGGATGACCAGCTGGACGCTGAGTAGGATTCCCTAATGGTCTTGCCTTGAGGACTTTTCTTAACAATTAAAACCATTTGTTTTTATTGTTTTTGACAGGCACAACAGTCTGGTAACAGGTGTGAGAATCTGCTTAGAAGGAGAAAACAAGGGAATGAAGATGCCAAATAGTCTGGCAGACTGGTCAGTATAATTTTCTTCATCATTTTTCTCACATTTCTGTAGGTGCCAAATATGAGTATAAAAGTAGAGACATGCTTTTTATGTAAAAATAATGCTTGCTTTGTGATTTCAGTCAAGGTGATCTGTTACCAAATGTTGGCTGGATTTATGACCATCTGCCATGCAGCAATGAGGCAATTGTCAGAATTAATAACACTTTAAGAAAAAAAACTATTGAGTTTTGGGGTTTTGACCTTTCAACTGCCAATGCAACATGCACCACTTAGTATTGACATAAAGCTTTGTATTAGCACAAGCTTAAAAAAAAAAACCCAAAACCCCAAACAAAACCAAAGATTAACCAAGACAGAATAAAATCCTGGCAGTCTAAATCAGAAATTATTATGTCAATTATGTATTTTCAAGGATAGATCTATATTATTCTATACAAATACCATCCGAGTTTTCAGTTATTTGATAAAATGAAACTTAATTCTTCCAATTGTAAAGTATGGCCCCTTTTCAAACAGGCCAAGTGAGCAGCTTGACAATATTCATCCTTGGATGTGTCAGGTCAAATTTTATTTTCACTTTCAAAAAGTGCATTTTTTCTCTTAAATCCCTCATCTGTACAAACAATCATACATACATAATTGAGTCGCTTTTGCTTCACATTTTTAACAGGGGCATAATTTTAACTAGCTGCAGTATGATTTATATTTTTCTAATACTGCATTATTCATGTATTCTGCAGCTGCAGTGGAGAAAGTAAACACTGGCTTTCTAGGTAAACATTCATTTCAAAAATCAGAGATAATTCTGATTTCAGCAATTTCACTAGCAAGTTGAGAAAGAATAGGACCCTTTCAGGGAATCAGCAAAGCAAGCTAATATTCACTGAGTTTCACGATGTTCTAAATGTCATCTTAATCTTTCCATTATTGAATAGGCTCATGAGATGAATTCAGATCATTGCTATTTTCAGGGAATTATTTCTCCAGTAGTGCTATTAGCATATATATCTTTAACAAGTGTAATTCTGAATAATTCAACTTTCAAAGGCATGTCAGTCTTTGGTCCCTAAGAAACTAACAGGCACTGCATGTAATACTGTAAGATTCACCTTCCAGAGAATTCAGATGAACTTTAGTGCACCTTCTAATGGCATTCCTTGACTTCAGAAATCCACTCTTCTCTCATAAAAACTCTTCTCTTTCTCCTCTGTGAATGCAGATGCTAGCAGCAGCAGTAACTAAAACGCAGCACTGCTTTTGCTGATGAAGGCAAGAACAGAGACATCTGGCTCAAAGAGGCAATTTGAGTGGATTTGTCAGAAAGTACTTCTACAAGGATATGGAAAGGCCCTTGAGGTACACTTACTGAAGAATGGGAAAAGTTTGTATATATGAAAAAGTGCCCAGAATCCATGTTGGTTTTTAATGACCTCTTTGAGCCTTCAAAGCAATAAATGAACCAAACTGGATTAGATTTTGCAAGGTCTTCTAGTGCTCTTGTTGAATTTCTAATATGACAAAATAAATGCTGGAAACTGTCACATTAGACTTGACTCCTCAAGTACAATTTTTTTTTGACGGAAAAGTATGATTTGATGTAAGCTGTGGACTTCATTTAGTAGAAGCACATATCAAATTGCAGTCTTAAATCTACTTGCATCCTGAAAAGCCTCAACACCTTTATGAATAATAATATCTTCAACACTTCTCAGTCTCAGAGTAAAGGCATGAATGAAAGAGTTCTTAAAAGACAATTCTTTAGTAGAGCTGACATTTTTAGATTTAAAAAAAGAGACATCGTTTCAATCCTATTTATAATTAGAACAGATTCAGTAAACAAAAAAGTAAATTTTTCATTCAGTAGATAACAAGAAAGAAAAGTTGTAGTATTCTACTATAAAAGAATAAATGAAAAGAAAAAGTATATCACCTAAAGTGAAAAAGATTTCTTGTTTGGTGCAGGTCAGAATGAATAAATATCCAGAAAAGTTTAGAACCCCCTAGGTCATGGTTGTAGAGAAAAGAGGTGGAATTTCTACCACTGTTTAATTCCATACCACCCACACCATGGCAGGAGGAATCTGGAGACTGGAAGCAGAAGGGATCCTATCTCTTGATGCACTTGCAAGAGGGTGTGTGCTGGACTGGGCTGGGACCAGAGCCACTGCCACTGCTGCAGCTACTGCTGCTGCAGAGGAAGACAGCCCTTCTTTGGGAAGTATTTTTGTTTGTTGGGTGGTGAATATCCTTTTTGTGGGTAAAACACTCTCTATTTTGTACACTGTCTTTTAATATTGTTATGGTTACTACAATTTTTCAGTAAATTGTGCCTCCAGTTCATAATTTCTCCTGGTCTTTTCTCCACTATTGAGAGGGGGAAGCTTGGATGAGTTTAATTTTCCTGCTGGGTTTTAAACCAGCACAGTCTTGGTCTACAAAATCGGGCTAGGTGTCCAACAGGAACAGACTTGAACATTTGCAACAAATGTTGATATTAGCTGCAATAGAAGGAAGATGCTCCATATGGGTTTTCTGCAATAAATTTGTTAATTTTTTACTGAATAGTATAACCATAGGTCAAGCAGAGATTATGTATGAGTCAAAAAGATCCTGACGTCTGTGTATACGCAGATACACACCAATTTCTACATCCTGTACATGGGCAATTGTACTGCATGTTTCCTAGTGGCCTGGTACATACAAGAAATATTTGGTGTTCAGAACACAAATCATATAATTATAGGATGGTTTGGGTTAGAAGGGACTGGAAAGATCATCCGGTTCCAACCCCCTTGCCATGGGCAGGAACACCTTCCATTAGACCAGGTTGCTCCAAGTCCCAACCAACCTGGCCTTGAACACTTCCAGGGAGGAGGCATCCACAACTGCTCTGGGCAACCCATTCCAGTGCCTTGCCAACCTCAATGTAAAGAATTTCTTCCCAATATTGTTCTCTTTCCTAGTGCAAGAAAAAAATTTAGTCCTTCAAATACACATAAGAGTGAGATAAAACAGATTTCTGCTCTTGCAACACTGGACTTCTGCAAGTGCATTAGATTCAAAGTCTGATGGAGAGGAGAAAGTATAAAAAACAGACACATGCAGCAAACACAGGTAATTGGTAAACAGTGGTTCTGGAGTGACATTTTACAAGAAGGATGAAATCAAAAGTTAACCACTGTTATCACAAATTTAGCTAGCAGAAGATGTTAGAATCTTTCATGAAGAGAGCTACATCTCAAACCCCTAACAGAACAAATATGCATTGCATGTACTCACTAGCAAGAAAATTTTTAATGAAGAAGAAATGTACAGTCATGCCCAGTGAACTCTATTGTTTTCAAATTTATAAAGTTTGGCTTTCGAACACTGACCTGGAAAATAAGAGCTAAAAGAGCAATATGTAGGTCTGTGATTTTTAAGTCTGTCTGGTACTATGTCTTGTACTGCTAAATTTTTAAGGTAAAGGAAGTAATACTTGTGTCAGGTTAAGAAGCGATTACTGCCAGTATCCTAGTGATGGTTCAGGTGATATAGACAGACCTAAGTAATACTGATCCCATCCAGTGAAATAAAGGTATGTTGAAACCTCTGTGAAAATAGGTTTTTTAAAGGTTAGGAGTTGTGATCCAGGGTTTTGGTCAGGGGATAAAAAGCTGCTAGAACAGCTTACAATGAGCACCATACATAGAAATCATCAGAATTTCCTCCATAATTACTGTGTGCTGGGAATCCCCCAGCAATATGGATAACTCATAAACATTACTTTATTGCTTGAATAGTGTTATTACATCATGAAGATTAGATGGGTTTCCATTGTAATGTTACCAGCCTGTAGAAAACATGCAGAAGCAAGTGAGGGAACTCTTGAAATTGCATATACTTGACCCATGGGGATTTCTTCTTCCTAATTACTATTGACAATGAAAATTTTACTGTTTGTATGTGAATATTTTAATTTTCATGGAGAGGAATGTTTATGTATTGATTGATTTTTTTCTACATGATTAAATCATAGAATAATAAATGATGGAATAACAATGACTGTGTTACAGTTACACTCTGCAGTGCAAATTTACTGTTTCAAAATCTGCACTGAAAACACTGACCCATATCCCTATCTAGTTTATATTTCCACATTACATATTTTATATAAAAATGTGTTTTATATTTTTAAAATATTTTTCGTGGATTAGGTTTTTTTGATTGTCTTTTTTTCTGTTTCTGTTTTTGTTTTGTTGGCCTGGTTTGGGTTTTTTTTGGCAGTTATGAGGGTTAGGTTTTTTTGGAGATGACTTTGTAATTTCAAAAGAAAGAGCTTTTTAATTAGGCGAGAATAAAACCTTTTCTTTTTCCAGTTTCTGATGGAATTTTTTTTTAAAATCAGAACTGCTTTTTACTAAACTCACAAAGAGAGAAAAAGAAATAACAGACAACTTTCCTTCTGACATGATTCTCACTCCATCACCCACAAAAGCAAACAGATAACTACTCGTGGGGTTTTTAAAAATATATTTATGTTTAATCAAAACTGATGTTTTATTGGAGATAGACCTGTAAATGAGAAATTCTCTGTAGCTGGGATTCTGTAGCCAGTAGGGATTAACAGGAATCCTGGTTGTTATAGACTGTGACATACACTAAATCTGTGAGGTTGATTGTGGAGGGTCCTTTTGTTTGTCTGACACTTTAAAAGAAAAATCTGCTCAGTTCTATGAACAGACAATCTGCTTTTCTCTTCCAATGAAAAATGTCTTCAGTGGAAGACATTAATGTTTGCAAATATATGATTTTAATCAATATTTGGATTTTCATGCTGGGACTCTTCCAAGGAATCTATTGCAGTTTGCTTCCCAGGTCCTACTATACTGTACTCTAGTGTCTGAATCCTTTAAACATCCTAGAAAATGAATGGCCTAAACCAATACTTTTAATTTACATAAGCAATGCTCCCTGAGATACTATCATCCGGTAGACAGTTATTGCAAACACCATCAAAAGCAGCAATTTAGCTTTCTTTAGTATCTAAATCAGACATTCAGCATCTTAGCTAGTGATGATTTTTACTTCCATTTCTTTCCTTTTACAGTTTTTCTTTTCCAGTTTCTGAACCCTTCTGATAATACTCCGAGGATTAAGAAGTGAAAATAATGAAATAGATTAAATTTTACAAAATGGGCATATAATTTTCATATTATTTTTACACGGTGTTTTCAGAGACGTGTACTTTTCCTCTGTAGATTGGTAACAAACTTGATTGATTGATTGATTGATTGATTGATTGATTAGGACAAACACATATATTCCAGAAAGTGTAAAAATCTTGCAACATGGTACAATAAAATCATTTAAAAACAAGTCTGTTTGACAGACAGAGGGAACAGAACTAATCCTGTACCAGACATGGCAGAGCATTGCTGTAATCTGCTCAAATACAATGATCCTTTATCAAAGTAAGAGACACATCAGTTTTTTCACATAGAAGGCAATATCAAAGCACATATGAGCACAGGCATTGTGCTTTTTTTTCAACACTACTGCAGTGTCGGACCTGTGTGCAGACAAAAATCACAGTTAAATCCCATTCTAAACCCCAAATTAATGGTATTTCAGTAAAATTAAATCCAGTAAACTTCCTACCTCATGTTACTTTCTTCCTAATTTGTATTCTTGCCTGAAAACCATTGATCAAATATACATCATACTGTGGGTCTATAGTACCTATCTATAAGTAATAGAAATGAATCTGTATTCCTAGGTTCAGGAAATATAATTTTTCTTCATTTGGGGTTTTGAGATACTTTTCAATATTGAGAAGCAAGCATGTGAAATTGGTAAAGAAATTGCTAAGGTAAAACTCCTTACTGTCAGGAATAAGACACATAGAAGCTTTTGTGTCGGTAAGGAACATTATAGACCTAGATACCATATACTTAGATATAGTTTGCTTCATAGTTACTTTTAAAAAAACAAAATGACAAGCATGGAATAGGGATCTTAGGGTAGTGGGAGTAGGGGAAATGCAAGCTTTTGTCTCCACTGAAGAGAAAACTGTAGTGAATCTTCTCTTAAGCTCAGCTTGGGCAATTTTGCAATCAAGAGCCCTTTGTTCTACCCAATGTGATGTCACAAGTTCAGCACAGAGTGAGGAACTACTCTGAATAAATTCCTGTAGCCACTGAATTTGAAGACAATCCACAGACATTCAAAGAACCTGACTACTCAAGACTTACAGTAAATATATCAAACTAATAGATAAACTGGTCCAAGTGGTAAGTAATGCTCATTTTGTAGGAACCAAGCAATATGGAAACACTCATTTTAAAAGTTTACCTAAATTTTGATTTTATGAGAAACGATGTTTGCATGTATCTTTTGAGATTTTTTTTTCCTCCTACCAACACGCGGTTATCTACAGTGAATTAATTGGCATGATTAATTTAAAGTATTTTTTATATTTCAATTAAATTTTCTATATTTTCATTAAATTTTCTTGAAAACAAACAACTATAAAATTATTTATGTAAAATCCAAACAACCCTGGTTTACATTTTATGTTGAGAGAAAGAGTGTAATTTGCTCTCATGGAATGGAAATCACTACTTTTTGTTATGGATACCTTCTATCTTGATATATTAGATTTTTGTCCACAGAACTTACTCAATAATATAGTTCACAGTGTATAGCTGTTGTGTATAAAAATCCTTATGCACTGTCATTTTTAGGGTGAAGCTGGTTCAAGCCATGCTTGTTTCCCTAGAAAGATGAAAGCATTGTCAGGGTTGCTCACACTCCTTGCTCATGGCGGTTGCCAATAAATTGTTCAGGCAATTACATGCTTGGTCTAAGTTGCCTCCATGAACTCATTAAGACCACTTTCTGCAATATTCTAGACCTGCTGAAAATATTAGCAATAGAGCAATTCTGAGACAACCTAAACAGTATTGAAGTACTCTACCCTTCTAAGACCAATTTAAATACCTACTTGCAGTTATAAGGTATATTTTATGTCCTGTAACCCAACAGGCTTCCATTTTAAATTCCAGGCTAATTATTTGACAAATACATAGAGTCCAAATACATTTTTTCTTAAAAGAGAAAGGGAAGAATAAGTTAAATTTTGAAGTTATCACTTCAAAGAAAGATGGCAATTGGAAGCAGAGATGTTCTGATTATGTAGCAATCTTCGTTTCTATGATTCCCCAGTTTCAGCAGCTAGTCACAAAAACAGATATTGAGGTACTGCATAATAAAGAGCACGCCATAGAAGAAAGTTAACATAAAGACACACACACACACAAATTTCAGGAATGGTAGTACAAAAAAAAATTGTTATCATGTTATCACGTCTATGCAGTTTTTTGTATTTCTTCTAAGCACCTTGCATTCTTAAAGGCAACCTGAAGCATTGCAGGCACTTGTTTGGTAGGGTGTGCATGAGTGGAAGCCCTTTGTGACACACTCCTGTTTCTTTTCCATTTGGAAATGAGTTGGAAATAATGCATTATCAGAATACCAAGAGACTTTCTGCTGCACACTGAATTCTGTGAGGAATGTTTCTAGAATTTCTAAATTTCATTGGCTTAAGCTACACATAAAATATCTGTTGTTTGATTGCCTATAATCCAAGACTGATACACAAATATAAATGAAACAGGTTGCTGAGAGCACTCATTACTTTGTCTATAGTTTTCTCCCCAGGAGGCTCATAAAACCATTCCATATGCACAAACACTCCTCTCAGAAACAAAATATTAACTGGTATTTACTTAACAAGACTGGCTATGTAGTCTTTATCAAGAGATTCAGTTTGCAGATTTTCATCTCTTTTGACATATGGAGAGGCATAATCCATAGGTACACTCAGTGTTCATGGATTTTGTATCCAAATTATGGCTCATTTACTGGGCAATTTCCAACCTAGCTATTAGGACAACTGTTAAGTCTTTCAAGCTGACACTGAGAAAATGTTCCTGAGCTGTGATGCTCTACTAAAGGAAGCAGGAGTGGATTCATTGTCCTTCGGGTCTGCCTGTGTTGCTGTACACAGAGCCACTCTCCAAACCAACCAGCAGAAGTTCAAATCCCTGAAGATGTGTGTTCAGTGCATGAATTAAATGTAATCACTTTCTGCTCTATACCTCATGGATTTATCTTGAAAACCTCTATTAACCATTTTAATCTCCTGAAAATACATTAGATTTTAGTTCTATCAGGGTTTATGCCAGTGATGTCTAAACTGATGAAGCAATATTCAGTTTAGTAGTTTGTTTGAGTTGGGTATTTAAGATAGGAGCATATGCTAATCACAGATTATTTATGTACTTGAAAGAAAAGTGGTTCATACCTTCTGGTTGTCAAAATCATATCATTTTATAACAACTAAAGACTGCTCCTTTTTGTACATACTTAATTCAGTGAAAATAGGCAAAGTTCTAAGTAAGCACTATTTTGAAGTAAAAACTTCAAAAGTCTAATGAAGATTGAAGGCAATATTGGAGAATCAATAGCAACCAAAAATTGTTCTAAAGTTGATGCATACATTTTCATGAAGAGTTATTTCTAGTTTATGGAAGGAAAACAAATATTTTTAAGTCCTTTACCATGAGTCTATACTTTATGAGTGTGCTGGAATTTTTTCAAACTGTTTTCCTGGATCCTGCCCAATCTCCTACAATGAAGCTACTCTGTGACTTTTGCTTTTGATTCAATATTTTTGTTCTTGGTCTTATTGGAAAAATCTCACATCTCGAGGTGTATTTAAAAACAACACCAAAACATCCTCCCTTTCTCCCTAAGACAAAACCACATAATTCTGGCAAGTTAATAAAGACGGAAAAGCCCACATTTTTTTTCCCAGTAAGTCAGAAGAAAATAATATACCAGCTTTTAGCTCGTGTCTAACCATTTTAAATCAAATAATGAATATGAAGACTTTTAAACTCAATCACTGTTTAATAACTGAGCAAAACAAATTCAGATATAAACTTAATTGAACAAAAAAAAAAAAGAAACACAGAGATACCCTGCACTCCAAAAGATGCAAGGATACATATACTTACACTGTGCAAAGAAAAAACAACAAAAAATCCCAACCCCACAGTAGGATGGAAACTATCTTTTAGCAAAGCATGCAAATATGTCAAAATGAGAATATGGGTTAAACAAGAATCACCCATAGATATAATTTTAACCAGTTGCACCCAATCCCACAACAAAAGTGACTTGCCTTTTCACAAATGTGGTTTGAAAGACTAAAACAGGATTGAATGAAGAGCTCCTCCAATGAGTTTCAGCTATTTGGGCTGTAAATATCAACAAACATATGTAAATATCAACACGTAATGAATGGTTGTTCTAATTCACAGAATCACAGGATGGGTCAGGCTGGAAGGGACCACAGTGGGTCATCTGTGCTGCTCATCAGAGCCATCCGAGAGCACATTGCACAGAATTTTGTCCAGATGGTTCCTGAATATCACCAGAGACGGAGACTCCACAACTTCTCTGGGCAATATGTTCCAGTGCTTGATCACCTGCACAGTGAAGAAGTTCTTCCTCAGATTCTGGTGGAACTTCCTGTGCATCCATTTCTGCCCATTGCCTCTTCTCCTTTTGGTTGACACCCTTGAGAAGAGCCTTGTCCATCGTCTTGACACCGTTTCTTCAGATACTTATAGACATTGATGAGGTCCCCTCTCAGTCATCTCCTCTTGAGGCTGAACAGGCCCAGTTTTCCCAGCTTGTCCTCTTAAGAGAGATTCTGCAGCACCCTCATCATCTTTATTGCCTTCCACTGGAGCTGCTCCAGGAGCTCTTGGACTGAGGAGCCCAGAACAGCGCACATCACTTCAGATGTGGCCTCACCAGGGCTGAGGGCAGGATCACCTCCCTCCACCTGCTGGCAATGCTTGTCCTAAGGCACCCCAGCATACTATTTACCTTCCTGGCCACAAGGGCATGGCTGTCTCATGGACAGCTTGTTGTCCACCAGGACCCCCAGGTCATCCTGGTTGTAAGCATTGCTTCATTTTTGAAGCACATATTCCAAACTCAGTCATTGTATGAGTTTAACAGTGAGGTTTTCTTCCCTCGTTGTTCTTATTTATATACACAGATAACTCTGTTTTCCATTAAAGTTACCAACACAAAGGCAAAGAATTGAAAGAAAATGTATGAGCCTGAACAGTAAATAAAGCAGAAGCACCATCTTATTCTGCACTTCTTCCAAATTGGTATGTTAAGTAAATATTCTTTCCCATTTCAAAACTTTTCCCTTCTCTTCCCAGCTCTTATTTTACATTGGTTTCTTTCTTTTCTCATTGTTTAATTTGAACATGAAGAAAGAATAATTTTTTGTTTTATTCATGAGAGACAGAGTTTTCTTGCATTTCAAACTTTCATCATGACACAGCTTTAAAGCACTTACTACTGTTGCAACTTCAGTCACTGAAGGAAGATAATTTTTAGTAACTTGCAGGTGTATAACTAACAATACAGATATATTAGCTAAAATTACTTTGATCAGTGGCTAAGTATGTTTACCCAGGAATAAGAATCTCATTTTTTTCAGAAGCCAGGTGGTCTTACCTACCTTATGAGTATGAAAGTCCACCCTTTTAGGTATTCCGGGGTACTGTAATACGCAGGGCTCAAGGCTGAACACAGAAATCTACAAGCTTATTTTTCACACATCATTTGGGAGGTGGTCTTAGCCAAAGCTGCCTCACGAGAGTAAATGAACACATTTCATAGTACTGAACTGAGCCACTGACCTTTTTGGTGAAGTTCCTAGCACTTGCAGAAAGGTAGGGAAAAATACATCAATACACAGAAATCCATACTTTTTTCTCCTTCCTTTAGCATTCCATTCCTTCATGTCTACTTTTGTTTCAAGGAATCTAGAGTACTGCGTCATGTTTTTCAAGCTTGAGAGCTGCTGCCTGTGAGATATCAATAACGACAGATTCATAATAGACGTCTCCGAGTTCATCTCTCTGAGCATTTCAGTTCAGATCAAATGTGATGTGAATGTCCTCATTATCCCCACTTACTGTATTAGGCTTCACATCAAAGAGTCTGATCTTCAAGAACATGACCTGGATCCTTCTTAAGTAAAATTAAACCTAAAGATGTGCGTCAGGAGCGCATGAGAAGTACATTTTAATTGCTAATAGACTCAGCCTGTGGGATAAGACTAGAGCAAGTCCTTCACACCCCTGTGAAACACAGCACTCAGCAACAGGTATTTTTCTTGTAATTAAATAAATGGGGTGAACAGACTTTCAAGAAGCCCCTGGAAGCTCCTTCAAGAGCACACATATTGGAGGTGAGAGAGGAGTTCCAGAACACATCAGCTCATACAGCACTGATCAGCGGCAGCTATGTGAGATACGGCTGACCTTCAGCGAGGAGTTGGAGGTATGAACACTGTGTAATTGGGGCTTTCTGGGTACTGCTACTCCAGCCCTGCTCGATCACCGCAGGCTACATCAGGACAATAAACCAAACCAACCAGACCATGAGATTCAAACATACTACCAAGAGCAGGAGACTGAGGTGCATTTTCCCCAGTTACCAGGCTCTTCCAGGTCTGCTCTATCCAATGACAGATTTACGCATACAGTAAAAGTAGAATTCCCATGCTGGAAGCACCACATGCTTTAAACTTTTAGTAAGAACTCCTCACATCCAGATAGATTATTAAGGGTTTGTTCTTTCAGTGCAATTTTTGCTTTTGTTATTTGTGTTTAACTTTTTTTCTTCCCGTCTGAAGGAAAGAAGAGTCAGTCATTGAATTCCAATGTTGTTAGTTTGTACAATTATGATACCCTTGTACTTTTTCTTTCTACTGTAATAACTAGGAATTTACACCACTTGGGATTTTTCTCTTGATTTTATGTGCTTGCCTCCTACATTGATTATTTAATTTCTTCAAAGAAATGTTGTGACATGAGCTTGTCTTCTAAATACTGCAGTTTAATACCCGGTATGGAAACAGAAAAAAAATGGAAGGTTGAAGGAACTAATCGGATTTTGTTTAAAAAGCCCTACAACACTAGTGAAAGTCGTGTAAGTACCAATATTCAGGAGTTTAGCAGCTGCCAGCAGCGAACTGTCCTTTAGAAGACATAGGTATTCTGTTATAACAGGTGGTAACTGTTGTTCACACAAAGAAATTTGCATGAGAAATAACTTAGAATCACCTCACTACCAGTGACAAAATATTTGCTATGATAATTATTACATTAATTTTAAAGTACCCATAAGGAAAAGCAACTTCCTAAATTTTATACAATCGTTCCTATGCAAAATAAGGTCTGATATTACTCAACAGAAATTAATAATTCTTTTTAAAAAGCATTTAAACATTACATAGGTTCATATGCTGCAGACTCTTTGCTTCCAAGGTTGTTTCTTATGTGGCGAAATGGCTTTTCTTGTCTGTGGCCTTCTTTCAGTTATGTCTACCACTTTATTTCTGAAGTTCCCAGATGCATGGATGTATGTTTCCTGTTGTTATTCATTAACACAAATATGCAAAAAGATTTCACTAGGAATTTCTATAGTTTAACCTTATGGTGGATTTCTACATGCACTAAAAAACAGAGTTGTTAAAAAATTGTATTTTTTACATGTTAGATGTGATTTTCATCTAACAACTCTAGTTAAATATAGTTTGACTTATCTCTGATGTCAATATTTTTCTATTACAAATCTATTTTAAATATTTGAATAAAGAATAGTTGCATATTTACCTGTTCTCTTCTGTGCTCTCTGAAAAATTTCCATCAGTGGACCATTTCCTAGACACAAATATCTACCAACAGCAAATTATTTGCAAAGAGATAAAGAAAAGCATATTACTGTGCATAGTAGTATATTACTTTTCAGCTTAATATTAGCTATATACTAAAGAGATTGTTAAAAGAAAACACAGACATATTCAAGATAAATTATCAGCTTGAAACATTAGAAAAAAAGTTTTGAAACATCTTCTTCGATCTGCAACCTGTGACTTCAAAGTAGTATTAAAACTTGCTACACTTCAAGCAATTTGTGATTCATTTCTACCCATGCTAAACAGCTGACACAGTTTGATTGGATTATTATGTGGGTATTTTATCTCCTTTTTTGTCTTTTTTTTTTAATAACAATAATATGTAAGTTAAAGAAAAAGAAGCAATGAGTACTGAAAAAACAATATATTAGCCTTTAAAATCAGATTGCATCACTCCTGTGAGCCTTCAATTGTACATTCACATACTTGAAAGTTACTAAATGAAGATCTTTAGGCCCTTTTATGAGAAGAAGTGTTAGAATAGGGCCAAAATTATGCCTTTCCACAATATCTCTGTTGACTTTTTAGACCTTATTTACATTAAAAATTTCTTTCCTTCATCCTGTGAAAAAAAATTGTTTGAAATTTTGTCCATTGATTACAAAGTTTTAATTTGCCTTGATGAAAACACTTCATGGGTGTTGAACAGTAAATTAAAGAAAAGGGTTCTTAATATTTGATAAGAAGGCTGAAGAAATTCAACTTTTAAACTTGCTGACTATTTTTTTTGATGTATCCATGTGAAGAAGAAAACAACTAAATGTATTTCCTTGGTAAATAGGTAAGGGATGAGAATGAAAACAGTTTCAGAACATTTTTCTTTACATTTTACATTTCACCCTGGGAATAGGACAAAGATAGTTGATTACTACAAAAGCTGTAATTACTTGGACATGAAGGAAAGTACACTTTTCAGAAAAGTTGTCATAGCAAGGTGTTACTATACACAATTTTCTAAGGAAACATTACTATTTTTCTAGGCTTCAGACTAGGAAACACATTCAAGGTAGGGCTCAGATAACTCGATGTAACTCTGAAACATGTTTTCTTCACTTGAGTGAATGACACATTTAAGGCATGATGGCCCTGATAATTGTTCTTAGGAATATGGTGGTAGAGTTTCTTATCAATTTTTTAGTGACCTCTTAAAAAAGGAGGCATAGCATAATGCAACCTGTCACATCTTGTATACTGCCATCCCCATACTTGTTTTTCCTTGTTTCTACTCAGACTTTACTATTTCTTTGAATTGCTTATTCCCATTTGTATACACGCAGTGAAAATTCTGGAGCTGTTACAGAAGAAATTCCAGTACTGAAATTACATATATGTGTGTACCCCAAAGTGAGGAAACACAAAGTGAGGAGTCTGCTAGAATAAGCAATTCCAGCTAATGGATATTGATAGTTTAACCAAAGCTACCGAAAAGTAGCTTCTGCATGAACACTTCTGCATGAGACAGTTGGAAACTCTGTTTACCAAAAATTGTTACAATATAGGAGATGGCTGTGGTGGGGGGGAGGCTCTGCCCTAAACTACTGGCTGGATTATTTCTCTTGTCAAGATTAGGGATTGTAGAAACCTACACAGGCGATTTTACAATCAGATAATGAGGGATGTTCCAAGGCAAATCAATGTTTCTTTCAAAGGAGACAAGATTAGATGTCAAGGTCTTCTCAGAAGAGAACTTGACCCTACAGAGCTGCCAGAAACACCTTGACATTTCGTTTTCCCAAAGAGAACAAAGGCACCACTCCAAAGCCGAATAGATGGCTGTAAATTCTGCTTGGAGTTCTCTTCTTTGTGTTACCAATAATTTTATTAACCTCTTAAAGCAAGGAAGATGTCTATGGAAGGAGGCAGCTAGGACAGTGGAACACAAAACAGTGTCTTCTGCACTGAGAGTGGTTTACAGAGCTAGCCAAGAATTTGTTACTTCTGTGACTGGCTGTGAAAGCTTTGTGATTTCAAGTGGGAAGAACTGAGAATTTAAACTCTGATTCTAAAATGTGATTCCCTTGAGAAGGAAGCTGGTCTTTAGAAATATAAAGTGTTAAACAAAAGTAAATATCAATGACTGATTACAAGAACTGAAAACCCCCACTGCTGTTCTTTAAAATCTCAAGCTGAAAATTTGGATGTGACATTGGAGAACAATTTTAAATTGTCAGGCACTGAAATACAATTTTTTTTTTTTAAGAGAGAACTTAGAGATTGATCTGGTTTATTCTTCAGGAAAAAATCCTGGTTCTTAATTACTTATAAATAATTTAGCTAATACATGCTTGCAAAGCACTTCAGAAGGTCAATTTCAATATTTATGTATAAGATTCTGACAAGAAAACAAAGGGCTATAACTAAAATTTTAACTCTTGATTTTGAAGACACTTTGGATTTTAATCTAAGGTATATTCTCATGGTGTATGTTTCCATAATTCAATCAGACAGTCAATGTTAAGGTAGCAGGAGGTTCAATTAGTTGAAACTGATTCAGTAATTATTAATAAACATATCCTATAATCTTCTCCTTTTGAGCACTGCATAAACAGCTTCTAGAATTTCCAGAACCTTAAACTAGACATGAACACTCTTCTCTGTTTCTCCATTGTTTGGCTGATCTTTCTTTTCCTGAAGGTCCCCCATTTGACCTCTTTTTCATTCCCCTTCACACAAGAGTGTTCCACAATATTAAAAGCTAGCAGAAAGTCTGTTCTTCAAGTGTGCTTCTGTATTGGAAAAGAATACTTGCTTACGTGTGAGGAGGAACCTGTCATTATAATCCAAATCTATCTTCTGAACCTAAGAAATGTCATATTGCTTTAAACCAGAGCATGACCTGCATCCCATTTTCAACTGTGCCAAAAGCAGATACTTGTGAAAGGGTAAAAGAACAAAGGAAGCACACAATATTGTCTGTACAATATATTTACTGTCTTCAAAAACCTGCAACTCAGTCTGAAGTATTTGTCACCATGAATTTCTAGGTAAAAGGGTCTCCGTGGATTTTGTTTCTGTCAATTTATTTGTCCGGTCATTTCAAGCCCATGTAAATAAATGTGGTATCCGCAACAGTTGTGGCAAATAATTCAACTGCTTAATTACAGGTCAATTTATTTTACTTGCTTTGTATCTGTTACTTGATAGATTTGTTTGATTTTACCTATTTCTTTTACTGGAATGGAGAGTGAATAGCTAACACTTCTTCTTTTTTACAAGTCCAATTTGTCTCCTTTTAATGACTTTCAAGCAAAATTAAACCCAAGTTAATTTAGAAATTTCTTCATCTAGTAAACAACTTCCTACATTTAATCAGTCTTGCTGACCTTCTGACAACCTTTATGAATTTGATTTAAGGTTCAAACAGACTGCACATGCCATTCTAAGTGTGAAGTCAACAGTACAGTGATAGTTCTCTCAATTTCATTCTCTTTCTTTCTAGCACTTCCTAAGATTAAATTTGCCTTTTCCCTACAATTTTAAAGAATGGGAAACAGTGATTTCTCGTTCATCTGAGATGCTAAATGGAGAATTAACACACCCAAACGATCCCTGTTTTCTAACAAGTAATCTTACCCAGCATGGGAGTCTATAAATTATTCAATAAAATCATCATTAGTGGAACGTCTTAAGTTCTTTTTGCTCAACCAAGAGTAGTAAGCTGTTCTCTTGCACTCGGACAAATTACGCTTCTGACTTAGGGCAAAGCTAGATATACTTAGGAATGATATCCTACTGCCTCTGTTATGATCCAATTAGCTGCACAAAAAATTTTCAGGTTAGGAGGCAAGGAATGGAAGCACCTCCAGATTTCTGCTGCTAATTTTCACAAGAGGTGAATAACTTACTGAAAAAAGTTAAACTTCTCTTAACTCTGTTTGCTACAGCCATGCTTTAGAAGACACTCAATATCTTTGGTCCAGTTTCCCTGCTCTGTCTCCTAAAGAGATACAGAGAGCTCTGTCTCTGCATCCCAGAGTCAGTGAGCCACCTAAAGAAATTATAAATGGTGATTAAAGAACGTGCTAGAAGCATCAGCCTGATGTGTCTATCTCACATTTAACCCCAGTTTGCAACTTTCAACCTGAAATACATTCTGGGCTTGGGTGTAGAGCCAGCCCCCTTGAACACCTAAGCATGCAACTATTAACTGTTGCACAAAAACTAGCTGGCAGCTCTTATTGTGAAACACAATGGAAAGCTTTTACTGTTTTATAGTAATTCTGAGTACAGAACTATCAAAATAAGCAGAATTGATTTTTTGGCTGATGAATAAAAATTAATCAATGAGCCATCTCAGTTTTAACATGTGAGACATTTTTAAATCATTAATCAGTACATTAGAATTTAATCTGGTTTTAATCTCATCAATTCAGAGAACATCCTTGTACTTAAAATCATGTTTTTATGATCATGTTATATTCAACACCTTTTACCACATTGTAGTGGTTTTGGTTTGAAATATGGATCACTTACTGATTTTCTTTTTGTGAGATAAGCATTAGGAGAAAACAAAGCAGGCACCAAGTTTATGGAATATAAAGAAGTTTATTAACAGACCTAAAAGAAAGAGGAAAAAATAACCTGCTGTGGTGTAAAACATTTCTATCATGAAAACTCACAGTTCTTTCACACTGCAAGACATGGACCATCACATGGGATTATTAATCTTTTTAAGGATGAGTTATTTTGGCCTGAACACGAAGTTTTTTTTCACCACCAGTCTCTTAAAAGCCTCTCTCTCTCTCTGCTTTTAAATAGCCTGGCATGGGCACCCTTCACAACCTTCACGGGCCACACGTGAATTGTCTATCCCCCATGTACTTCAAATGGTTTAAAGAAACGCACAGTTTGTGATATTACAGTTCTTTACCACGGCATACAAGAAGTATTTTAAACTATGCATGAGAAGCGCGGCACCGCCCTCTCTTCTCCTCTGAAGCCATCCTTAGCTGCGTCCCACATGACTCACTTTCTCTTTCTTTCTGGCTGTGAAGCCGCCATGTTACCGTTCAGGCTCCACGGTGGAGAGAGCCCCGCTCTCCCTGCGCTGCTGGCCGCACGGTATCCTCTGCAGTTCAGCACGAAGTGTGCTGGCTGCAGACAGGAGGCTCCTCCGGCTCCCGCTGGCTCAGCGTGGAGAGGAGAGGGACCCGCCACTCCCAAAGAGCTGTGCTGGACGGGCTCAGCTGTGTGGTAGTCCATGGCTGACCCTAGCTGTCTGCGGCTCAGGGATGGATCCCCCTCCCAACCACCCAGGGTCTGTGCCGGGGTGCTGGGAGAAGGGGGAGGGGGGCGCAGGGACCCCAGCCCGGCCCGGCGGGGCCTGGAGGCTCCGAGGCCCCCCCTACCTTCTGGCAGGTGAGCTGGAAAGGAAGGCCAATTCCCGCCTTCCCACACAGCTTAAATATGTAAATTGAGAGAAGTGTTATTAATGTAAAAAGTTGTCTTTCAATTCAGGGTCAACCCACTACACACACCTCTTCCAGTCCATGTTATCACAGTAGAAGTTCATAAGAGAGCCAATGGTTAAATACTTTTCTATAGTCTGCTCATGAAGAGTATGGTGAGAAATATAAACTACTGACTCACACCTGGCAACTGAGAAAGTCAAAACTTGCTATTATGTAACTTTGTAACAAATGTGGTTTTGTCCTCCAAAAATTCCGCTATCAATTAAAACAGTTTACTTCATTTGAAATAGGTATCTATTTTATGTTTAGCAAAATTTTAGGGATGTGCATCAGTAGATGCAGCTTGTGGACAAGCATTTACAAATAGATTGCCTTTCTCAGTCCATTACTTTGTCACATTAAGCTTGATCAAAAATTTTGCTGAGAATACAAGGATTGGCCAAACTGAGATGTAACGCAGGATTTTGTGCAGGAAAACATTCAATTCCTTCGGCCTTTCAAACCATAAACAAAGTGAACAAAAGATGATGGAATTGGGCCTTACACTTACAGTTGCTATGAGCTAATTCTCTCAAAGCTTATCAAGCCTCTTGCACATTCAAATAATAAAATAATTGCAGTTTAATTTTTCACCAGAAGCTGTAGTTTCAACCCAGCAGTATGAAAGATGAAAGAGAAAAATTTTGTTCTCAGGCGCCTCACTGCTGAATATCCTGAGCTATCATAGCTGGTAAGGATTGCATCAACTCTTTGTTCTCTTCCTTTGGGGCTTCTTCTGTCTTACTTGCGGATTAGTGTTCCACCTCGTATGAGTTATTAAGTTGCAAGATTTACCAGACTCTTTTCTTGTAGAGGACAATGTTCTAGTTCAGGAATTCAGGAGTTACTTGTACAGCCAATGTAGGGGCTTTTTATAACCATAAATTCAAAGTGTACTAAGCAGGATGTAATCAATATTTGCTGTTTTTTTAAAGACATAAAATAGCATACTGAAATAGTTAAACAGTGACAATGTATAACATTTTGTAACAAAGTAACAAAGAAACTCATACACAATAAATAATAGCAAAGGGTTAAATAGAGGTTTGTGGTACAATTTCACAAACAGAGTACAGAAAAACGTGAGAGCAGCAAAATTTGCAAGATAAGAGCAAAGGATGTAGAACAGACATGAGATATACCTTCCTCCTCTAGAAGGAGTCGGAAAGATATCTGATGGACACAAAAGAAGGCCATTGTCCTAAAATGAAGGTAGTCTCTATGGGAACATGATGAGGTCACACCCTTATTTTTGTGAAAGGGGACAGAACTATAGGAAAGTCAAAAATGAATGAGAAAGGATGGAGAAGAAAGATGACGCTCACTTCGTTTCGGGTTTCCCTTAAACCTGATCAAGGACCACCTCCATCAATGCTAAACTAGACAGCATGAGCTCCAAGGTACTGCAGATTCACAGCTGTTAAATCTCTGTATTCTCTCCAGCCTTCTAGACCTGTTTTGACTCAGAGAAGCAAAACTATCCACTGTATTAAGGTGCATTCAAAATTTGAATTTTTACAGTAGTGTAACAATATCCTTTAGGTTTATTCTATATTAATTTCCCAATAACTTCAAACATACACTTTGAATTTTTAATTGCTGCTGATTTTTATCCTTGCTGATTTTTATCCTTGTATAACAGGCCTTTCTATTATAGCCCTAGATCTCACTCTTGAGTGAGAATTATCAACTCAGAGAAAATAATTTTATAAATTAATTAGGAGTGTTCCTTCCTCATATGCATGACTTGACCTTTACCAATACAAAATATCACTTGCCATTTTACTGTCCAATCACACAGTCTTTTAATGACCTTTTGGGATTCTTAACAATTAACCCTTTTTTCACCACCTTAATTAGCATAATGTTTTTTATCAAAATCACCTCAGTAATCTCTCCTTTTCCCAATAATATTTAATATGTTGAACATTATATCTCCCAGCCAAAGTTCCTGTGCACTGCTTAGGATGACCTCCTTTTACTTTAAAGATGCTTGATCCTGTTCTCTGCTCTAAACTACTTTTCAGTTGTGCCAAGATTTTCCCTCTGAAAGAATAATTGCCTTGACAGAGAAATCTGACAAATATGGTCTGGGGAAATTCAGGTAAAGGTATCTTAGAAATGTATCATAGAATTGATAAGGTTGGAAAAGACTTGTAAGATCGATTCCAACCATCAACCTAGCATGACCTCCATGTTCACTAATAAACCATGTCCTCAAGTGTCATGTCCACACGTTTTTTGTATACTTCCATGGATGGTGGCTCCACCATGGCTCCACCATTCCCTGGGCAGTCTGTTTCAATGCTCAACAGCCCTTTCCATGAAGAAATTTTTCCCAATGTCTAATCTAAAGCTCCTCTGGTGCAACTTGAGGCCATTTCCTCTTCACCTGTCACGTGTTACTTGGGAGAAGAGACTGACACCCACCTGACTACCTCCTTGTGGAGAACAATAGGGTTTAGTAGTGGGCTTGGCAGTGCTGGGTTAATTCCCTCTGTGAGTCATCATCACAGAGGCTTAAAGAGGGAGAAACTATTAAGCAGGAGTGTTGGATCCTTACAAAAAAAGGGAATCTTGTTGTAAAAGAGAAAAAAAATGTTGTGACCTAGTAATATCTAGTATTATACAGAGACTTCACTCCAACCTTGTTTCCAATGGTTTTCCCTCTTCTCTTTGCCTCATATTTCTCTCTACTTTGCTTTAAAGTCAAAGCTTATAATGGCCTGTCAGGAACAAAAGTCCTATTTATACAAAGCTTGGAAAGAGGATAACAGAACAGATGACCATGTTGAAACAAGCATAAAGAGAATGAGGGGGAAGTGCAGTATTCTTCAAAATGGCAAGACAGACAAACATTGGTGACATTCACACAAACTGTCTCCAAAGTTGGTGCAGTTACACCAGAATGTTTATTTTTAATTTTGTTCTCTAATAAAGCAGCAGCATTATCCAATCTCAAAAAAGTCATCTCTATTTACTCAGCTGTATTATTGCTATTAATCATTGATAGAGCATCATAAATTTGTACAATGTTTTACAACTAGAGACATATTCTGTACCTTAAGGTGTTCAGCTACAGAAGAGAAGTTATATACTGATAAAGCAGCACCTGAGAGAACCAGGAGATACTACAATAGAAAAAACAAACTATATTTCCAATGAATTATTTCCAAGAGGCATTAAAAGGGAAGGATGTTTTGCTGTAGAGCAAGGCTTCACTTGGTAATAATGATGTATCTAGTTCTGTCGTTGACTGAAAAAGTTTGCTCAGGTCAAACAAAATTGCTAATAATTACAAGTCCAGCAAAACCATTATGCTGAATTAACTTGAAGGAAAAAAGTTCCCATTCAATCTTATTTCTCTGTTTTGTTCTCTTTCCCAATTTTGTCTCATAAAAAGCTGTGAATACTACTGTGACAGTCTCAATGGCATACTATGAAATTAATAATTTATATTTCAAGTTGTCTTTTTCATTCCACCATGAAAAATTGTCACCACAAAAGTGCTGATCAGCCTAGCAATTTCTTGAACGTTTTTGTTTGTTTATTTCCTTGGACTGTATCAGTGTCTTCATAATTTTACACTTTGCCAAGTCTTTCACAACATCATTCTAGTTATATTATTTAGAAAAAAAGAGTAAAACCAGATAATTAAATTGATTGAGGTTTTTTTCTTCTTGTTAATTAGAGGAGATGTGAAGCAGACTCAGAGGTAAAGTGCAAAGGACTTATGAGTTTGGAATTTCTGTGATACAAACAGAATTCAGGACAAGAAGTACAGAAAAGTAAGTGTTTCTATTTAAAATGAAGAAATATGAGAAGCTCGTAATACCATCAAGATCTGAACTGTAGTAGAGCACACACATCCAGAAAGAAAGGATGTAGGCAGAAGTACTTTTGCTGATTTGTTACCCAGACCTTTCATGCATGTTAAAAATTCCAACCATTGCTTAAATACAGGAAGTCATCACCCTTTCCTAATGCACAAAATTAATTTCTCAACCATTTCCTTTTTCCTCACAGTGTAAGTCACCTGTTCTTAGCAGATACCTCAAAACCACTTATCTTCTGAGAACTCAGAAGATTCCAAAAATTTTGTACATAAGTTCTCACAAAACTTTACTTCCTCCAAAAAATAAAAAAAATCAACACAAAGCAGAGACCAAGAGGCAATATATATCTCTGAATAAAAACAGAGACATAAATATAGATTTTAGAGACACACAGAAAGTAGTTCCCTTAAGGAATTCATTATTCAGTACAGGAAAAAACTACAATCAAACACAGTGGGCCATGGATTGATCCCTTCACTTGTGATTTTTGCAACAAATGGTGCAAAGTTTGTGAAAAACTGAGTTTCTTCTAAGACACACTTCAGGTTCATTTTCTAAGGAGAGTGATCCTTTCCACTAATGTAAAAAAAGATCCACAGATCTTTTTGTGAAAAATATCTGAATATTACAGTAAGACAATAATTTTTTTGTTTGATAAGCTCAATACTACAGTCTGAACACTGAGTATGGGAATCTCCTCTCAGATATTTTTTTATTAGTGTAATTTGAGAATAGCTTCACTACAGCACATGTACTCATAAGCACGTTTAATTTTGCAATCAGAAGGCAAAGGTTGTAAGATTTAAGATAATTGCACTATCAGAAGAGAAGACAAGAATATGTTTAGCCATCCTTCCTCCATGTTGTTGCTAAGAGTGAAGAAGACCAAAGACTTACATTAACAATATATTTTCCTTTCTCTAAAGTTCTGTGGATAATACTGACTGTTAAAAAAGAACACATCCTGTGTCTATTCAGCTAACATAGACATTAATAAATTTAAGCATATCCCTGGGAAACTGAAACCACTAAAATGATTTTTTGAGGTTTGTTTTTTGTACTCTAAAAAGCCTTCTTGTTTTCTGAAAAAAAATTAGCCATTTTCGACCGTAATTGAACTTTGTCCGTTTTTGTCTTCTGTCTCCATATATGAAGCACAGCTCTGTGCTGCTCCAGCAAAGTCTGACCTCACTTCCAGAGATCATACAGTTTCTTTTACTCTTGATTTCCATGTTCAGCCAAGCTTGTCTTCTTTACTACTTGCTTAGGACACAGGGGAATTGCCTGCTCATGTGCTTCTCAAAGGTAGCTCTTTGACATTGACCAATATTTGTGGACTCCTAAGCCCTCAAACGCAGATTCCCAGAGTACTCTGCTGCATAGCTCTCTGAATAGCTTAAGGTTTGCTCTCACGAAGTCCAGGATAGCAACCCTTTTGTCCTTTTTTCTCATTAAACTGAAAATTTTAAACTCAAGCATTTCATGATCACCGTGGCAAAGACAGACACCTACCATCACATACCTCTTTATTCACAGGCAGCAAATCTAGGAGGACATCTTTTCTAGTTGGCACTTCAATTACCTGAGACAAGAAATTATCTCCTACAAACTTGAAATATTTCCAAGACCTGTTTGTCACAGCAGTGTGATATTTCCAGTTGTGTCTGGGAAGTTGAAATTTCACATAAGGACAAAGGCTTCTGATGCTGAAATTTCTCCTAACTGCCTATAAAGTAACTCATCAGTGCTTACATCCTGGCTGGGCAATCGGTATTAAACACCCCCTACCACATCTCCTTTGTTCTCCACTCCCCTAATACTTACCCAGAGGCTCTCAGCCACATCAATGCTAACTGTAAGAGCTCTACAATCAAACCTCTCCCATACTTATGGTACAACACCTCTAACTCACCTGCCCTGCCTACCCCTCCATCCCAGTACTCCAGCTGTGGGACTCATGCCACCAAGTTTCACTGGTACCAATACCATAACTCTTTTATATATATGTAAATACTAAGATCAAGATGACAGTCGAGATGAAATGTTCTTGAGGCAAGTCTTACCATGTGCTGACAGAGCTTTGAGGAAAGCCCCAAGAGGAAGAGTAAAATATACCCAAATATACATTCCATAAAAATAATTGAGACTGAAGTTCTTTGCCATGTTTTGGGTTTTTCTCCCTCCCATCTATAACGTTCCCATAATTAGAGTTTTCTGAGTATTCCTTTTTGGCACCAATTAACTCTAACTTTTGAAAACTTTTGTGCTTACTCTCAAAATACTATTTTACACAATACCTCATGTAGTTGTGTGTTGGGGCAATAATGTCATGTATATTTCTAACCAATTTAGCACTTTTATTTGGTCAAAATGAAACAATAGCTTGATTTTTTTTTTGCCTGTTCTTTTGTTCATTTTGCCAGATATTTTAACTTAAATATAATTAGACTTTAAAATTGTAAGTGTCCAAATTATTTTAATGGAAATTTTAGCTATTCAGCTTTCACTTGCATAGAAGCGAATTATCTATTCCTTGCATAAGTCTCTTCTCATTTTTTGTTCATAAGGACATGAGACCTTTCTACAGTTTTTCAATTCATATATGATTAACAACACACTGTGAAGAATCCAACTGTTTCTATATTGAGAAAGAAGGTTTTTAATCTTACCTATACTATTTTTTTTCTCTATTTACTTTCCTGAAATTTCTTCAGCTTGCAGTAGTTGAATTTAGACTGTGAATGTTGAGGAACTACCAATTGCATTAAGCAGGAAAATTTAAAAAATCTCAAAACCATCACAGTGCAGATATGATGATCACTAGATCACTAGTCTCGACAGATTCACTAAACTTCTCCAGAAAAAGAAGTCTATCAGTATATTAAAACAATTTTTATTGCATGAATGACAGTTAGTACCTACTGTACCGCTAAAAATAATACAGCAAGAAAGGCAAGGGAAAGAAAAAGAATTTCTGAGTTTTACTCAGAGAGAGTTCTGTAAAAGCCTGGTTGCTGGGAAAAGTGGTGGGTGCTGTCAATTCATTTTATGAATCTGCCTCTGACCTTCAGTAGAAAAGAAGGCTTTGGAATAATACTCCTAATGAAAGTTTTGAGATAGCTGATGCTACCCTTCCACCAGACACAGAAAAAGTTTTGTAATAAACTAGGACTCTCTTGTCACTGAATTATAATATCAGAGGAGATCCACATCATAGCCAGACATACACACTGTGTAAAGAGGGGGGTTGAAAGTTTAACAATCCTGGGGATTGAAAGAGGAACTATCTTCCTATTTATTGCCTAATTGCACAACAGGTAAGTCCTTTCCTTCTGGTGAAAGATCAGATGGAATGATATATCTTTTGTTTCTTAAAAAAAACCCCAAACATATGTGCATATTTACTAAAACCCACAGATACAACTTTTACCATTCTGTCATTCCTGGTAAGAGGTAACAGGCTTTGTACTGACCTGATGGTGTAAAGTCACAGGACGTGATGAGGTCTATGCTGTCCAAAGCCAGTTTTAAGTTGCTTTAATGGTGGTAACAATCAAGGGACTCTCACCTTGCCTGCTTCAGCTTAGGTCTGTAGATGCCTCATGTGGTAAGACCTGCTTTAGGTTGCATAGCGAGCAGTGAGAAGTTGCATTAGTCAGGGCACGCTATTACACAGAGGTTTTGATCTTTAGCTAGAAGTCAAAGAGAAGGAAGCAGAATATATTAGATAACATAAGAAATAAATCCAAACACATGCAAAACTGAAGAGGAGGAAAGTCTCCTTACGAACATCCCATACCTTCGGGTAGAGGACAAGGGAAAATGATGACTTATTGTAACCCTGCCATCACCCCTATTCTTCTTGGGAAAGACAGATGTTGTCAAACTTAGGACCCAGAGGGACAGTGGAAAAGCAGTCAAAATACTGGAGAAAAGGGGCCTAAAACAATTGTACATATATAATTTGCAAGGCTCTTCTATACAAATTTGGACTGTGTCCACATTATTGTACTGAGAGTTGTATCAACTTGTATTATGATAAGGCAGTTGAAATTTCAATTGAACTAAGAGCAAATTTTTGGTTTTATTTATAAGGTGTGGAGTTTCTTCGCCCCTTTCATGATTTTGGGAAAATGTTATAGAAATTGAAATAATCCATTCATCTCGAAATGAAACACTAAAAATGTCATGTAGTTCATATTATTTATGTGGCCAATGAGGGAAAGATCATGGAATACCAAATACGTAAAATAATGACTCTGCTTGCTGTATACTAGTCAATAGTAACACATAAGGCTGCAGGAGTATTGAATTTTTTTTAATAAAGCTTTCTAAGGATGGGAAAGCTTGTTGTTATGTGGAGGGGAAAAAATTAAAACCCAAAATCCTATATTCTAAATTTATGGTAGCATTGTAGATTAAAGAACAAGATTCTTTCAACAGGTCTTGCACAATACAGACTGCAAGACATAACCATAATCTGGGAAGCATGTAATGCTTGATTCAGCTGTGGGAAAACTATTTAAAAGGCCAAAATGTCTATAGTAAAACACTGCTTAAAACCTTAATTTGATATGGCAGGAGTTAAAAATATTAATCAAAATCTTAAGATGCTTTTCAGAATAACAGCATTCTTAGGATTTCGCATTGTCATCAGTCTCACCATCAAACCCAAGAGACCATTAGACCATTTTCCAGGCTTATTTCAAGTCTAGTCATGAGTGTTATGTGGCTACAGTTCCAACATCTTATACCTGGAGAAACAGTGAAGACTGCATTGCTACTGTGACCTTTTCAGCATTCTGTGATTCGGACAACCACCTCTGTTCTTTACAATTGCATGACCTTGTGAGTAACAGCAAAAATCTCAAAAAGGTCAAGTCAGCATAGCAGAGTTCAGTTTGACAGAATAGGCTAGACATTCAAACCTAGATAGAATCTCTAGCATAAAAACATTTTTTAAAACCCCTTACTACTACAAGTAGCATCACAGTACATCCCCTGGCATGTAAAACAAGTTTTGGTTGGAAACAAAAAAAAAAAAAAAAAATTCAAGCCCAAGTAAGTGAATTTCATTCCCACAGAGAGCCTGTGGTGCTGACCCAGGTAGTGGAATTGTAATCATGGGTTACACTTTTATAAACAGTTCTTCACCCTGCAAAGGTTTGCTGAATAATCAATGGGGAGAATAAGTTATTAAAAAAATTGAACACAGTGTAATAAAATAGCTTTTAGGATGGATTTATGTTATGCTGAGATCTAAGCATAGATATGGTAGAACACTTTTTTCTTAGACTATTAAGTCCATTCTTAGACATTGAATCTCTTTCTTTTTTTTAATGGACCTGCCCCTGAACTCTAAATAAGAGCGTACGTATCAAGATCCTTATTCTTCAGTATAATGCATTGCAAATATACTTTCAGTGCAGAAGTAAAGATACAGCTACTCAGACCAGTGAAATGTGAGAGCTTGGAAACTTATACAAAAACATCTTTCTTTAATATTCACTCAGAATTTGAATTCCATCAAAATTTGATGGGAACTAAGGCTGAAGAAGCTTTATGAACACATTTATCATTCTTGCTATCAATAACGTCTATGTGGACCTTATGGGTCCTAAAGGCAAATCAACTGCAATATGATTTTTTTTTTTTTTTAATAATTGGAGGCAGGAGAGATACAGCTGGCATCAGAGTCGAAGAATGAGCCTAAACACTCCCTAAGGATGATTTTCCATGAGAGGAGGAGTCTTTCAAACTATCTCAAAGTTTTTCTGAGGGACAAAATAAACATTGATAAGAATGTGAAATGTTGAAGTTATTCTACTGCATTTCTTCCTGGTTCCATCTTAGCAAAATACATGAGGCAATGTTAGTTATCTGTATCAAATCCTTTAAATCTTTGAGCAAGATTTCATTGGGCAGGATTTGTACATGGGAACTCTGTGCCATGGCAGAGAGTGAAAAGCACTATGATAACTTCTCTCTGTGATAATAGGCCAGGAAAGAACAAACATAATATTTTATAATTACATTTTTTTCCTTTCTCAATGTGGAGCATAGCTATCATAGTAATAGCTGGTGCAAAGCATTTTAAAGTAAAAATTGTTTCAGCTAAACTTCCCATATTCTGAAGTTTGTCAGCTGCATAGCTTAGGCAATGAGAGATTTCTCAGGGTGCATATCTTGGAAGAAATGTGTACCAGCATTTTGCTTCAATTACACCTCTAAGTACATGGGCTCAGATCCTGAAGAAACAGCCCAACCAAATCTTGATAATCTCACATTGAACCAAGACATATAGGTTAAAGTTAGAATTCAGAGACTTCATTTTTTTCAGTCAAGTATAAACAGTCTTTTATGCTAGCTGTTGCAAGTTCTAGCTAACAAAGCTGAGTAGCCTTCCCTCTAGCATGCAAGCTTTTTCTCATTAGACATTCTCTTACTTCTTAAAGGCATCCTTATTAGATATTAATGCTGATGCACTTTTGTTTGTCTGTTTATCACTTATGGTACATCTATTATATGTTCTGTTTTGCTAAAAATGTATGGCTAACCAACAGAGAAAAGAGCTGTCTATTTTGATTTCTTGGATCATACAGATTTCTCTGCCGGGAAGGGACAGTAATTTCTATATGAGGCATAAAGCAAGTACATCTGGGAGAAGTTTCTGGAAAGCAGTGAATAGAGAAAGAGAAAGAGGGAGAGGGAAAATATCTCCCATGGCAACAGAAGAATAGAGCAGGAACAAGAAGCAGACACAAAGAAAGTGCTGTGAGGCTAACAGATGTGCAAGACCAGGCTTTTAAAAACCCTCCAGGGGCAAGTACTTGAAAGTTTATTTCTAATATTTCCAAGATGGATAGCAGTTTTCCATCGGTTATGGCATTAAAAAGAAGAAACTTCTGTTCAGCAGATGTTTCTGCCCTTGATACTTGAAGAAAATAAAATCAAATCAATGTTTCACATTACTGCAAACTAATTAAGTGTAAAATTAGGACACAGTTAGCTCTAAGACTAAACTAAGAAGTAGATAATCTAGAAGACAACTGAGGCATTTAATGATCTTCAAACTAAAAATTCCTCTTCTATGACTTGGAAAAGACACCATGTTGAACTGTTGGCCTCTCAGAGCCATGTCCAACTATGTTAATGGTAACATATCCTTGCAAAAACTCCAACAGCAGCATTTCTCTCAGCCTTGTGAAAACTGGTGTTTTCATACTTTCTGTAAATGGTCCCTTTAGAGACTAATTTATCTTATCAGGTTCTTCAGGAAGTAATGTAGTACTTAAAGCTTTTAGCATGAAACTTGGACCAGTTTTCCTGTACAAAGATTTGCATTCTTGTAATTCCTTTTTATTGAAAACAAAGAGAACCATCTTGTAAGAGCATCTGTCATGCTGGCCACTTAAAGAATATTGAGAAAACAGAGCATGTTGCAGGATGATAGAAGTAAAGAATAAACAGACATATTAAGACTGGATTTCATCAGTTAAGATTTAGCTATTTGAAGACTTTTCTTTTACACATAAAAGTATTCATTTATCATTAAAAAAAATTAATCAATGATTTATCAGAGAAAATATTTGCCTTTGAAGGGTCAATTTACAAATGTTACTTATTAATAATTGGTGAGGTGATTATAAGAAGAATCACAATTTTTGCTGCTGAGTAGAAGTCAGTATGAAATAAAATATCTCCAGTGCTTTGAAGAACCCTTTTTTTTTTGTTTTGGCTTTTTTTTTTTTTTTTAGCAAAAGATCTCTATAATGCTTTATAAAAGCTAGCAATTTTATAATTAAATGACAAATATATATTGGTCCAATGAATTCCTGTAGATCCACTCCATTGTCCCATATATGAACACCCACCTCTAAGACTGAATATCAGAGAAAAATATATTTTGCTTACAAGCTGTTTAAGTTATCCTGAATAGTCACTGCTTATGGCAGTATACTTCTACACTAGATAGAAAAATACAAGTAACAATGCAGCGTAGGCACTCTGTAAAATTTTTGCAGCAACCCCCCCAAATCCATAGTGAAAAGTAAACCTCTGAGTCAGGCAGGTAACAGAACAATTTTTATGTAGCTCTTGATATGATAGAAGCGGAAAGTGAGCAGAGCTTAAAATATATGCATAGTTATAGACATTCACAACACATAGAGTTTAGAGGACAAAAGGGCAAAACCAGAATATTCTGGTTTGCCAGTCAGAGGAGATGTTGACCTTTCTGGAGCAGATCTCTGTTTTTAAAAAGTTCAGCTTATAAGCAAAGAAGATCTGATTGGGGATGTGAAGGTTGAAAGCAGCCTCAGCTGCAGTGACCATGAGTTAGTAGATTTCAGAATCCTGGTAAGAGAATGGAGGGCATAAAGCAAGATCACAACACTGTACTTAAGGAGAGAAGATTCTGGCCTCTTTACGGATGCACTGGAAAAGGGCATGTGAGATAAAGCCCTGGAGGGAAGAAGGGTGCAAGGAAACTGGGTGAAGTTCAAGGATCAACTCCTACAGGTTCATGAGCAGTCCACTCCAATGAGCAAAAGTAAAAACTGCCAGAAGGCCTGCATGAATAAGCAAGGAGCTCCTAGCAAAACTCAAACATAGCAAGGAATAATACAGTAGATAGAAGCAGTAACAAGTATAGCCTACAGAGACACTGTTTGAGCATGGAGAGACAGGAAAGCCATGGAGAGACAGGAAAGCCAACACTCACTTGGAGCTGAATCTGGCGGGGGATGGCAAAGGCAGCAAGAAGGAATTCTATATATAGACAAGCAACAAAAGGAAGACTAGGGAAAGCATGAAAAAGTTTCTAAATGGGTCAGGAACCCTGTTGACCCAGGACAGAGGAAAAGCTGAGGTACCAATGATCTTCCTCACCTCAGTTTTTAGCAGCAGAACCAGCCTTCAGAAATCCAAGGACCTAGACAGAATGAATGACTAACTTGATAAACGTCTATGACTCTATTATTGGCTTGGTAGATGAAGCATTTCCTACATAGAGAAACTGATGAAGTATGGGCTGGATTAGCAGACAGTGAGATTAAAAATATGCCTGGACATAGTCTTGGCCAGCCTGCATTGTGTCACTCCATTTGAGTAGGGCTTTTTATCAAATGACCTCCAATTGTCCCTGCAAAACTTAATCATTCTTTATGCTGTGAGCTGCCTGATGTGAAAACTGAAGACCTCACCTATGTCTTCTGCTATGAGCAATGTTGTTGCTCTTTATCATCATCATCAATATCATCATCTTTTTCAGATGAATCAAAGCTATCAAGCATCTCTAATGAAAACCAGAAAAAAAATCCAGATCGATGTCTGTTTGGACTCCTAGATAAAGAATCTGAGATCTTTCAGCACAGTGTATGTTCCCAACATCTGGCCTGTAAAAAAGGGGTGTTTTTCCCTTCTTTTTTTTTTTTTTTAAATTATTATTTTTTCCTTAGAATACTTTTCTAATTCCTGTTGTCAACTGCATTCTTCACTCACACAAAAATGTGTGTTTTAACTAAAGCATGAAACCATCTTTTGTCATACCGTGACTTCTTGATGGAACTATATTAACAACTCGTGTGTGTTTGCAATTAAATATTTATTCTGGTTTAGTAGCTCTTATAGCAGAAAAATTGCTATGATAGCAGAATGATCTGATGGAGATTTGGAGTTCAAAACAAAAATCTGCCATATCAAGTCTGTATCAAGAAACTAGCAAGAAGCAGTTAGGTCAGTTCAGGTAAGGAGCTTTACAGTGTTGAATCCACAGGTAACATGGCTCTTATTAATGCTGGGATAACTATAGCAGTTTACAGAATAAAACAAAGATTTTCTAATTAAATATATATATAATGTATATATTATATATGTAGTATATATAATATACGTAATGTATATAAAATATATATGTAAAAAAGATACGAGTCAATGCTGTTAAAAAAGTTTTCATACCAAGATTTATCAAAAATAGGAGAAGTAATATGGTTCCTTGTGCTTCCATTTCCCCAAGTGTAGCAAAATGCTTTTAAATGATATCGCCATCAAAGGTCTCCTACCAAAGAAGCAGCAGAGTATAGTGAGGTTCCCAGCCACTGATGATATTCTACTCAAAGAGCATGACACAAGGCTGTTACCCTTCAAAACAAAAAAGCAAACAAACAGTTTCTCATTTGGAAATAGAAATGAAGACGTATGGAATTTCTCCTTTGATAGGAAACTCAGATTGTATCACACCCCTCTGAAGAGACCCACCCAAATAAAGGCTTCTGCTTTGCGTGCGGTGTGGTGGGTAATTTCTCTGCAGAACATGCCGGTCTGTATTACTTCTCCCTGCAAGAACAGTTCATTTGGCCTGAAACTGGGCAATGCAATGGGTCATCCTTTCTCCCCCATTCTCCTTATTAGAAGCTTCAGGAAGATTCTGTGTAGGCTGTTAGGAAACATACTCAGTGGTTTATACTCCTCAGACTACTGGGTCCAGAAAGTCATGTAATCTCCACTGTGATCTTTATTTTCAGCTTAGACTTCACAACAGGTAGGAAACCTGATTTCGTTTTCTGTTTTCCAAGCAAAAGTACTAGCTGCAAGCAAAATATTTTAAAAAACAGCATTATCAGTATTTTAATTAAACATTCTTAATTTTTCTTGATAGCTTAACAAATTTTCAATAAAATGCAATTAAGCATATATCTTTTAATAGTCAATACTAAACCTTTGTAAAACACCATTTTGCTTAGTAAAAAAAAACCTACTTAATTTTTTATTAACCTGAGCAGTGATGACATTCAGTGTGTAAAAACTAGTTGAGTTATACTTCCCATTTTGCCTGGAGGAGCCTGGAAAGATGTGTTCTTACATGTTAAGCCATCTTTTAAAAGGAGAGACAAGAAAAGGTATTTCTGTAATGTTAAGTGAAACGAAATCTCTAAGTGTGTAAGAAAAAATTGTACATCTTAAATATCCAACTGCATCTTCACTTTTATTTAATTCATGAAGCTGGAAAAACCTCATGTAATCCAACAGTCTCCAATAATTTAGTAGGCTTAAATTGCTTTTACTTACAAGTATCACTGAAAGGATAGCTGTTTCACATTTTCATACATTTGTTTTCTTTATTTTGTTAAACTTATTTGTCTGTCCTGAACAGAATGAAAACACTCATAAAATCTGAGTTTACCTTGTCACAGTCACATAAATTGTTTCTGCACTGAGGAGACAGACAATTTTAATCCTGTATTCTTTCCTGTGATGGTCTCCCAAAAGCCCTTTTATTTGCCAGCAGCACAGAATTTTTGCTCATAGCAGAGAGCTGCCTCTCGCTACCTTGTAGTTCAGATCTTCTGTTTCCATGCGGCGGCATCTTCAATTCATGGTCAAATGACCACTTACCTTGTAAATTAAATTTCCACAGTCCATGTGGTTCATATTATAGCTTATTAGTCAAGAAACAATTATGTCATCGTGTGCACCACTGAGCTAGCACAAACAGAGACACTTATACCCATGGGCTTAGAGCCAGCTCTTGAAAAGCAGTTATGTGAATAACACAACGGTATTACAGATTCAGTGCTTTGTGAAGAGCTGGACACCTACCACTGGCACCAAAGTGATGGAACAACATGTGTGCTGTAAGAAAGGCTCACTTTTAAAAAGTATACACTACTTGAATTGATTGAAAAATATGGGGGTGAGGAGGGATAGATAGAAGTAACCACATGATTCTTTGCGCGTAAGAAATATTCTTATCCTAAATTAATTCTTTTAGAGATTCATAAATGAAATTTAATCAAGATCTTTATGAATAAGGAATTATGGATACACTTAGAAATGCTGAAATGCTATGAAACTGGGTAGTTTCATCCCACGCTTTTTTTTTTTTACTATCTACTCTTTCAGCAGCACAAGCTCAACAAGTCTATACATATACGTGTACGTGTATAGACACACACATATATGTGTATATGTGCGCACACACACACACACACATATATATACACACACACACACCACCTTTTCAAACCTTCCAGGCATAGCTGCCTTTGCTTTTTCTTCCTGCCCATCTCACTGACATTCAGGTCACTGTACATGTACAGTGTATATATACCATGTATCTATACAGACAGAGTATATATTCCTATGTGTATGCGTGTATTCACCCAGAATATGTATGAAAATGCACAGCTACACTATGGTAGAGTGAGAAGATGTTGCCTCCTTCTCACAAATAAGGTTTAAAACTTTCAGAAAGAACAAGAAAATCATCCACTAGTGACAAACAACTTCAACAGAACTTGAAAATTTACATGAGCAAATGAAAATTACCAAGCTTGACATAGGAGACACACAGCCAAATAAAATTTATCCCTAAAGCAGACATACACAAAGACCTCGAAAATGTACCTATTCCTGGGTTTCCCATAGCAGAAAAATAATTTTACAAACTGCAAGAATATTAAGCTTTCTCTGGGCCTGGTAGAAAAGCTCCTAAGTAGCTTAGTCAAGAATTCCCAGTCGCAATTGACTGAATTTTCAGGAACTGGTTTTGAAAAACAAAGTTCATTTTAATAATTTCTGACACCACTGGTGCTATCCCATCTGAGTACCAGAATGCCCTGACAGATTGGGCATATCTAGCCATGCCAGCAGCCATCAATGCGAGACTCAGGATTAAGAAAGTTTAATATATCTGTGCTGGCACGTTGGATTTGCTCACATATACAGTTTACCAGCATCAAAAAACTTCAGAAAGTGCCAAAAATATTAATAGTTTCTTTGGTAGTCATCCTTTTGTAGTTCCGCAAATATTTTCCCATTGGAATAAAGCATTATAACCTCACTGGATATCATTTGATTGATAAGCTTAATTTGAAGACTTGCTTTGCAACCTCTTTAATCTCTCAGATATTCTATAGAATGGTGTGGAGAAGGAAAGAAAAATCCCAAACCAACCAAATGAAAGCAAAACCCAAGCAAACAACAACTAAAAAACCCCTTGACTTCTTTTTGTGCAGCTTTAACTGTACTGATCTGCCAAATTTTAAATCTGTATTGCATTATTTATATATCAAGCTCAGCTTTTCCAGAAATTGTTTTGCTGTCATAATTCAAATGTTTCTAAGAAATTATAGAAGGTTTGACCATTTCTCAGGAAGAACTTAGAACAGAAAAACATCACAGAGTATTGTTTCAGAATCCGGAGTTTATCTGTTTCGTTCAATGTTAAATAACTCTATTTATCCCTTCTAGGAACATGCTGAAATCTGACCACAGGAGCCCTATAATTATGCATAGGAAGCCTTGGTAACTCAAGGAAGATAGAAGGTTTGTTTTTTTGCATACTAAACAAATGAGTTTTTCACACTATCTTTTTCAAACCCAAATTTGGTTGAGGCAGAAAGTATTTATCTATGTGTCAAAGACTTATGAATACCCGGAAGCACAACACATGCTTTCTTTAGTGAGATCATTATATTTTTTCTCCAACAAATAGCAGTTCCCACTGAAGAATTAATTAGATCTTCATAGAACTTTTCACAGCAAGCATGTTTTCTCTGCTTCATGGACTGAGCGATCAAATCCTAAACTTAAAATATCCAAAAGTCTTTTCAAGTATTTTACAATTCCCACTGTTTCTGTTTTCCTTATTTATTTTTTTTTTTTAATTACTTATACACATTCAGTATGAGATGTAGCATGGATTTAAGCGCAGCAGCCTTCACACTTCCAGGTAACATATCCATGGCAGACTCTGGAGTCGGTGTAATCCCATGTGCTTTAATGGAGCCTCAGGAAGAGACACTTCAGTGCTGGGTGAATTATTCTGGCTTTCGACACAACATCTATTTGAAAGCAAGAGTAACGTTTCTTCTCTCACAATGCATGAGAGGACAAGCCCTGGCTCCTGGAAAATGCTGTCAAGGGACTCCCACTCACCAGATTTCAACTAGAATACTAATTTTGCTGCAATTGGCTGCCAGCAGCTGTGATTCTTACACAAAAGAAGGTTTTCTACAATGCTTCTCCATAGACTGAAAGGAAAAAAAATACACTATGTCTTAAATTGGTGTTACTGAAACATGAAGAAGTAAAGCAAGTACTTTAAAGAGAAAGTTTCTAAGGTTTTAGTGCAATTAGTGACCAGCACTGTTATATTTTAGAGTTATGATTACTTTGCTATTTTGTAAGGAGAGTTAAGGTTTTGAAGCATTATGAATGTGATTTTTTTAAGTTCAGCTTCTTATTTTTCTCTTAATAGAGGGCTGTGGCCTACGGAGGCATTCTCTTTTTGGTCTCTAAAACATAGCTGCTTGTCATTCCAAATAATTTGAAGCAATATGAAAAACAAATAAGAATGTATCATAAAAAGTTCTGTGAGCACTACAGCCACTGTCTTTCCTGGGAAGCTCTGTCACTGTGTGCTTTAACATCTCAACCAGAGAGGTGTCTGAATTTCAGAAGTGCCACTGCTTAAGATATTTTTTTCTTAAGGTAATGTTAAATTACTTGATACACTTCTTCATGTCACAAAGTAGGCAAGACTGCTAGATGGAGATAAGCAAGTCTTTAAGCCTGTAAAGTGTGGAATCAGAGTAAGCAAATTAGTGGCAGGGCTTGCCTGCTGTTCAAAGACAGGGAAGAAATAGAAGACAAAACAGCAAATGTGGTTACATTTAAGGAAATGATCGTGCCACATGATACTTTCTGACTCAAATGTTTTTTGTTTGTTTCTCCCAAGTTATTTTTCTTCCCCACATCTGTTCATTTAACACTTTTAGATTTATTACTGATGATGCTTCCAGATGACAGATTTCTTGGAGAGTATATGGCCAGTAGTATTGCAACTCATCTCAAAACACATTTGTCAAGATTGTGACATGATGCCTGACAATACCAGGGAACTAGACTCACTGACTCCAACAACACATTTGGTTTAACTCTAGTTAAAATTAATTAATTAACTCACAGGGTGAGGTAATTAAAAAAACAAGCAAACAAACAAACAAACAAACAAAAAAACCTCTTTCAGTTTGGATGGAAAAAGAAAAACAGTGAAAATGATGCCTGAAGCATATTCTGATAAAAACATCTTGGCTGTAGCTACTCAAGGTACTAACATACATTGGCACTTCTTGTAATATTCTTCTAATGCCAAGTTAAAATCACACTCTTCAAATGTTCTGCCATGGCAAAATGCTTTCATATTAGTACATCTCTAAACCAGACTTAAGCATAAACTGTGTGCACTATAGCCATCTAGATTTATACAAAGCATAAGTCTATATAGATATAAATACTTCCATGTTGACATAAAAAAATAAATTAAGCTTTAAAAGAAAGACAAGCCATACATAATAGATGGAAGAGACTTTCCCTGACAGAAAGAAATAATAAGAAAATTGTTAATTTAAATATTTAGATGATCACTATCAGCTACTGCTTACTGTCTGAATAGGTGGGGGTTACATCTGGGCATACTCAAAGGGTATAAGCATTTTTAACAGTAGTAGGAAGAGGAGATAGCACTTAAGGAAGAAAAGAAAACCAACTAGTCAACCAAACCTAGTCGCCCCATGCACTTAATATCTTATCTGTAAACTCCTGTTGCTAGATTTTCATTTTGAATGGAAACACAGGTAATATGGAAAAAACCTCCTGTGACCAGCTTTCACAAGCTGTCTGGCATGTGTGAAATTTTGAGGTGTCTCACTAGTTTTAACACATCAAAGCCCTGTTCAGTTTTCTCCAAACAAAAACCTAACCCAACCTAAACTAAACAAACACAGGTGTATTTACCAAGCAGCTAAGCTATGTTGTTCAGCTTATTTCTATAGTCTGACAGTAAGGCTGACACCTTCCCTATCTCAGTTCTCTTGGCTCAATCCATGCAGACTGCATAATTCAACATCTTAGTAAGTCTTCAGGCAGATTTGCAAGTTACCAAGCCTCTCCTTCCAACAAACTTTATCAAGTAGATTGAACAGCAGTACTGCTGCATGAAAGTTAAATTTACTAGCAAGTAAAGAAAAAAAAAGGCTACTGAGATATCTGTTTGTTTACAGAAAAAAAGTGTCAGGTTTTGCCTATAATGCTATGAACAGCATGTCAAAACTTTGCAATACAAAGATATATTTAGATACATAGCAGCACACAAAATCTGTACTAACTGTAACCCTTCAGAAAAGCTATTTTTTCAAAGCAAAGTGAAATGATTGCAAGGAGCTTCTTCATGATTTTCATTTTGGGCTCACTCTGACAATTCACCTATCTAAGCAAAAAGAAAAAAGAATCCTTCCATGGGGAAAGATTAACTCTATCTTAAATCAAACATTGTTTTTTCTTTAAAATAAGGTATTGGAAAGCATTGCAGGACTGTAAATTAGTGTCTTAAATAGTTACTTACATAGTACTTGTCATCTCTCATGGAAATGCAAAATATAAAAGGCCTTTGAGCTCCATCATCCTTAACTTCTGCTCTGGCATTAATGTTATGCTTAGAGTTGGTTTTCTTTTTCCTCATTTTTATACTTCCATGTACAGAAAGGTAAATTTAGAATCTAGATTACATGATATTAAGCATGAGATATTCAACTGCATACATCCACTTTCATGGGTAATGATATATGAGTATAGAGCACATCTAGGTACTGTTTTTATCTTCATAGGTTCCTGGGAAAAATTACTTTTAGTATTAAATATCTACTGGTAATGGAATGATGAGAAACTGTGATCAAGCATGTACACAACCTGTCTGTCCAGAACAACTTGTGCATGCTGTTGTATTGAATGAATCATTTGTAATCCCAGGAATATTAGAAACAACTCTGGAAAACTAGATATATTGAACAATTCTTAGTTTGTCTGCACAATCCTTGTGGGCTAAAATATGTAGGAAGAAGAAAACAAGGGGAAAAAAGAGGACAGTAAGATATTCGAAACATACTTTTTTGATTAATACTTCCTAAGTATTGTTTATGAAGGGGATGAATACAGCAGCAAAATCCCTGCAGAACCATTTCATCTTTGCACACAAACACGCATGTATTGCTTCCGTGCCATTTGAATGGCCTGTAGACTCGGAACCAATAATTTCTTTTGTTTTCTTTCACTAGCAAGCTAAACCATACCCTTGCTCTTGCTTGAAAATTTGTTTTACTTCTATTTGCATTCTGAAAACCTGACCAGCACACAAACATGTGTGCACACACACAGACATGCACACACATTCACACACGTACTGCTCTATCAACTTATGGCTGCTGAGAAAATAAGGTCGTGAAAATCTCTGAGCACTAAGATTTCGACTAACATAGAGTGTATTAAGTTAGAGGGCACTGTCTGCAGCTAGACATCAAGGGAAATAAGGATCTTGGAATGTACCGTTGTTCTGGTGTTGGAATCCAGAATGCAGAGAATATCTCTCTGCCTGTTTTGAAGGATTCTACCCCCCTGGACAACACTGTCTTTGACCTTCGCCCATGGAGAAAATTACCTACCCTTTGGGAAGAGTTGGAATCTACACTGGTGTGAACTAGATGATAGAATGTTATGTAAGAGTATCACAAGGTGAAAATTTAGGGTCTTTGGGTTTGTTAATATAGTAAATAGATAAAAAGTAAGAAACTTCAAAATGGAGGATTGTTGTTGTTCTGTAAGTTTCTTCTTCTTCTATTCCTCCATATTTTACAGTAGAAGTAGTTTAAGGTGATTGGATAAAAAATTCTGCATTTCCAGTGTACATGACAAAGTGATTTATTGAACATTGGTGGAAATGTGAAAATATCTTTCGTTTTATGTTTTAATTGGATAATTTACCTTTAAAAAGACTGTCTAATCTTGATAGTGCAGACTTCTTCCTGCATTCTCTGCCCTGTGCTGCTTGAGCCACGCAAGTGACTCCCTTTCTCTGATAAGACTTAATAAACAACTATCTGAAAGCAGAGATTTTTTTAAGTTCCCGTTCACCTCCTGAATTCCTGGCAAAGACGCTAAACCTCTCCCCCATCAGGGGAGACATTAATTAAGGCACGGAATGTGTCATTCTGGACTTCAGTACATTTCTTAGTGTTGCAAAGAGTGCTCAACAGATTCCCTTTGTAGATGCAATATGTGCCTGTAAATTCTGGGGAAAAAGAAACCTCTATAGTCATTATAAGTAGTTCTGGTACAAATGTGGAACCATGTCCAAATTACAGAATTATTTTTTTCTAAAATTTAGTAACTTTACCAATTTAATAATTTAGCAAAATTTTGTTAAAACTGTTGAAGGTTGTGTACTAATGTAAACCTATAATTCAATAACCATACTTAGAACTCCTGAAGCTTTAAGGAGTTTCAGAAACAACTCATTAGTCTTTTTTCCTTTAACAAAATCATTACAAAAAGTAGAGAGCACATATTTGTAGTTATATCTTCTAGCAGAGTCATGTATCTGATGGCCCTACACTCAAAAGACACTTGAGCAACAAAGCAAAAATCCAAAAGTGGGTATTTTTTGTTGAGTAATTGTTTCTTCTCAATTTAAATTGTTACTAAGAAGCCAAATCCATAGAGCATATAGAGTGGTTGATACTGACATTTCTAAAATCTTCATCTTTATAAACATTTTGAGGACTTTTACAGTTCTAAGGATCAAAGGAAGAAATTATAAATAGGGACAAAAGAAAGAGCAGCATTTTAATTAGATGAGAAGACGAGGAAGACAGACAGTGCCCAAGTGCAATAAGTATCATTTTAAATGCAAAAAAACTTTATTTATTTTAGAACTGGTGTGAGATGTTGTCATGAATGCAATCATAGTTCTTCTGTCAGCCCTACAAACTCCAAGCAAGCTCATTCTGTTCATATTACCTAATTGTGTGCTCCCTCCATAATATTGCTTCACAAAAGATCTTCCAGAAGTTGTCCATATCTCTTCCAAGGAGTTTACAGATTTGAAGGGAAATTCTCTGATTGACAGACAATATGAGGTTCTTCAAAGTATATAGTTTAAGTGTTCATGTAACAAATTATAAATTTAGTTTGTGTATGATAAGGAATAGTTTGATGTTTGGTTTTTGTTTGCTTCTTTTGTTTCGGTTTCTTTTTAAGTATTTTTGCTTAATACTCCCTAAGTATTGTTTATGAAGGTGATGAATACTGCAGTTTGTTATTAAGTATTTGGGTTGTTTTGTTATTAAGTTCAAAGGTTTGTAGGGATGAGAAATTAAAGATGCTTAATGTAATTATACATACAGTATCTCACCTTAAACTTTCAGTCTTTTGAAGGCAAATGTTGTTCTGTCAAAACTTTCTTGATCAAATAGAGTGTGAGGGGGGAGAGGGTAGCTCTAAAGAAATTCACAATAGGATGAGATTACTGTCAAGTTCTTTAAATATATTTTAAGTTGTTATAATCAAAAAGTCCTGAAATACAATAAACAATCTGCATGAGAAGTTACTTGAGAAAAGTAACAAGTTTCCTGATGAAAAGAAGGACTGAATATAAACACAACAGCTTCACTGCTGATGCTTCAAGTTCCAGCTGTCCACGCAAATGCATCTTGCCCTTTCAGTTATTACACTAGGATTGTGCATTACCATTATTATGATTTTTCCATTGTCAGTCAGCATTATTCACACATAACATTTCCACAGTGATTTTCATTTATGAGGAAAACTTTAGTATATATGTGGTACACAGTTGTCATATTATTAGTGCAAAGATTCAAGCAGCAATATTTCAGAGATTTTGTTTTGCTGATACCACTATAATTACTATCAAAAGAACATTTCTTCACTGGAAAGTTTCTGACACCTGGATACAAGCTCCCTAGGAGATATGCAGCAAAAAAAGGAGGCAGGAAGCTAATACAACTAGCAAGACACAAAGTCAGGTAGCATTATGAATATCTTACTGTCAGCCTCAAGCAAAGTTTTTCAGTCCCTTTGTGCCTACAGATGAGATACAAGGACCACTTTTGGCCCCTACGTTCAGGATTATCAACAAACTGTAGAGTTCATGTTATACTATAAATATGAGCTGGGTAAAAGCAGAAAGACTGAAAAGGTTACTCAACACTTCAAGCTTTATCTTTCCCTTTTGTCTCATGTTTGGTAATTCAAACATTTACTACTGGTGAGGAAGATAACTAGATTGGAGAGCTTCTTTGATTTGTTAAGATGCTGTTTGTTACAACAATTCTTGTGATTCAAAGATAGCACAAAAATTGGTGTGATTATCATTCTCTGCATGACATTGGCAGTTTAAAAATGGAGTAGAAATTAATTTAAAGAAGTCCTAAGTGGTTAGAGAATGACTTCACAGCACTTTGAAACATACTTTATTGTTAGAAATACTGACCTTATGACAAGGTATGCCAAGAAGAGGAAGAAGGGATCCATGGTTGGCAGCCAGTTTCCAATGCCACACTAAAGTGTTGGTGGTCTTAAGAGAAGATAGTGCCATACTTGGTAAAAGAAAGCGTTTAAGATTGCCTTTGTTTTTCCATGAGCAATCCTGATGCTGAACTGTCATTGGTCCCTACGGTGTGCTGAGTGATATTTGAGACTTTGTGGTACAAAAGCTATTTTATTCTTGTTGAATAAGAAGGTTTTTTTGATTTTTTTTTTTGCTATCAGAGGATAATATCTTATTACATAAATATTAACAGCCAGCTTTTGTCAGATAGCTTTAGTATATGAAAAAACCCATCTCTAAAAAATACTGACTGATTTGGTTATGCTACAATCTAATCATATTGCTCATTAGCCACTTTCAGCACATTTTAAATCACTCAGAACAGTTACAGATTAATATTAATGTTTTGGGAAGCTTTGAGAAAACCAATTCTTTATAATTTCAAATGGACTTTGGTAGTTTTGTAAAAAAACCCACCTATCATTCATGATTTTTCAACTCCACGGCTAATGCAACTATCCGAATTCACATCAGGAATACCTGTAAAGAGGAATACCTGTAAAGAGTTAAATGAACGAGAGGTTTATTGCATTCATGGGAGAATTTCCCTCTGTAGACCTGATGATCTTAACTTTCATATTCCTTGTGAGTCTTTCAGAATTGAAAACCACCTGTTATTCCCCTTTGCACTCCAAAATAGTTGAATATGTAAAAGCTTGTATGAGCCATGTTAAAGATGGAAAATCATTGATGTTTTCTGAAATAATAGTTGTCTTGTTAACATCTTCCTCATACTCAAATCAATATTTCTATAAAAAGTTCGAAGTCTTGATCTAAAAGATTAAATTATTGAAGAAAATAAGTATTGATTTTTTCAAGCTTATTCTAAGGCTGAATCCTGAGGGAAAAGCTCTTTAATGTAAAAATGTAATACATCTAGGAAGCTGTCAGATAATTCAATCTCTGAAATATATTTGTATATTAATTCTTGTATATTAATTAAGTACATTATTATATACAGAAAAATATTTCATAAGTGCAGGAAACATTATTCTCCAAACATACAAAAAGTATTTTTGTTTTCAGGATCTTTTTTTGAATGATAGCTATTTAAAAATTATTAATATTTAGAATCAGAATGCCAAATGGCAGAATGCCAGAAAACCTGTCAAAAATGTATTGTGATGGCATTTACTTGTCTACCTGTGTCACTTTAAGTCTATATACATATCACAATGAGTCTGCCTGGAATAAAGTTAATTCTCTTCATAGCAGCCTGCATGGTGCTGTGTTTTGGATTTGCAACAAAAACAGTGTTGATAACACACCAGTATTTTGGCTGTTGCTGGGTAGAGTTCGTACAACATCAAGGCTCTCTCTTCTACCCACTCTGCCTCCCCGAGCAAACAGGATGGGAAAACATAAAAAGTTGGGAGGGAATGGCTGACCAGAGTTGGCCAAAGGAATATTCAATACCATACAATGTTGTGCTCAGTAATACAAGCTGAAACGGAATGGGAGGGAGGAATATTTTCATCTTCCTCCTGGTGTGAAGTAGTAAATAAATTGTTTATTTTACTTTCTTGCCCACACAGATTTTTTTCATTCTTTAAACTGTTTCTGCCTCAACTCACAAGTTTTCTCACATTTTCTTCTCTGATGCTCTTCTGCATCCCTCCTGCAGTGGGGAGAGACCAAGTGACTAGCAGGGTGCTTATTAGGGTCAGTGTCAAGACTATACATATATATATATATATATATATATATTTACACACACACACATATATATATATATATATAAATATGTACATACACACCTCTGTATGCTTTCATGAGGCAAGATTGCATGTGGCACTTACTGCCATGGTCTAGTTGACATGCCAGTGTTCGGTCACAGGTTGGACTTGATGATCTCAGAGGTCTTTTCCAACTTAAATGATTCTGTGATTCTGTGATAACATTTGCACTTGCATATTTGTACTTTGCTCTCTGTTCACCTTCTAAACTTTTTTCTTAAAGCTCCATATTATAGGAAACTTTTATATTTGCGGTTGGATATTCCACTTGTTTGTTTTGTTTTAGTTGACATTAAGCTTTCTCATGGTAATGGTTATCTGAGAAGATTTAAGGATGGCATGGGAATCATAATTGGAGTTCCAGCGTAAAAACACTCCAGCGGAGTTTCCAGCTGATGACATAACTAGAGAAGAAGTAAAATGAAGTTATTCAGACCTCTTTAATGGTTGAATCACTGCCCTGTTGGAGTTAATGGCAGCTTCAATTAACAGTGCCTAAATACCTGAAGAGTTTCAATTTTGTCAGTTAACAGTTTTGCATGAAGATACTCAAGGGTTTCAACATGCAAGAAGTGTTTGTGAAGGCAATTGCATTTTCAACACAGGTCTATAGTTCTATTAACCACATCCTCACAGTTCTCCTTTTAACTATTCCTGGTTCTGATGTAATGGTGAAAAGGAGTGTTGCATGGGTAAATATATAAAATTTTGTTCTGACCATCCCAATCAAGTAAGGGTGAAACAATATCTGGTTTTGAAATTTCCAGAGAAGCCACACTACTGCTTGAGAGAAACCTGAGGTAAGTAAGTTTGAGTGAGAATTGGAAACAAATCTTTTGTCTAGATACGATATATTTGGCCATGGAGTATTATATTTTACTTCAAATTTACCATATAGTAGTCATTATTTCAGAGTTAAATATTTGGCAACAAATTAGGTTAAGATGCTTACTACACGTAGTATAGATCTAATATCTCTATACTGAATCTCAATGTTGTCGTAGATATTGAAAAAACATATTCTAATCTCTTAAAAGATATTACTATAGAGAACCCTTTTTTTTCAATAAATAAAGTTAAGCTGATAACACTAATTTGCATCTATTTTTCTGGAGCAAGATTTTGTTGTCATGTTTCCTTTATGTATTTTCAGCTCAATATCACATCATTTGGTTAAACGCTTATATGTTCAGTGCAAATATTTTATACAACATCTCTAAGATTTTCCTTCATTATATTACATTTTATTTGAAATTGTGTTGCTTCAGTACTGCAGTAACTCTTGAATGCATCCAATGAATATCATAATTTTTAGAAATACTTCCTTTAAAACCATCCCTCAATTTCTGCCCTCTAAGATGGTGTGCCATAAATACTGAGAGTAATACCATGAACTGTGCTGCATATCCTAAAATGACACAGATGTTTTCTGTATAACTCTTTGTCATAATTTATTTTCTTTTTGAATCAACACTTAGTGTACTTTGGAAGAATGGGACATTCTCAGAATTAGGTGGTTACGTCCGAGGCGCATAAAGAAAATGACACAGAGTCCAGGCTCATGAACAAGTGGAAGCCGAAGTTTCTTCTTTAATAATTTTCTGACTACTATATAGGATAGATGGCAAAAAGTGTGTTGAATGGCAATAGCTAATTGGTTCCTCAGCCATCCACCCCTTGAGAGGATTGGCCAAGTCTTAAGATACCGATTCTAAAATATTTTCAAAGTTAAAGCCATAACAATCTTGCAAAACAGCTTGCAGGTGCAAGAAGTTCATGAAACTGTGACCTTGTTTAAAATAGTTTACATAGGAAAGACAGTCTTCTCACAGAATATTGAGAAAAGGCTGAAGAATTTTGCTGCTTTTAGCTTTTTAGCACCTACATTACATGGGCAATAAAAATTCAAGGTCTTGAATTCTTGCACTTAGCTTTATTCTCAGCGAATTTCACTGCACAGAGTGATGGAGTACTTCTGGAGTTAGTGATGTGCAATTCCAGCACCTTGGGATGGATGAAGCATGAAATATTCATCAAGCCCTTGCCTAATTTCCCCACCTGACACACAAACACTAAAATGTTTAAGTCCTGTCTACCAGAACGCTATCTTTATACTAGACAGAAGAAAAGTTATTTTTAGGTTCTTACTGGGATGAAGAATATGTCTGCCCTGTTTTATGTTGTTGCCTTCAGGAAAGCAAATAGAATAAATGGCAAGAGATTATAGACTAGGCAGCAGAGAAAGGGAAAAAAATGAAATCTGTTCTAAAAGTGCTATTAACATTCAGAAAAACATAGACCAGCAACACCTTCAGCAGGTACTCCTGGGACAGTTTTTGCTTACAATCTGAGAAGAGCTTTGGTAAAATATCTTCTCCATCATGCAAGCTGAGCTCAGAATTACCCTCTTGACAGGAACCAAAGGGCCTGCAGTATCTCTGAAACTCTGCCAGGTCAGGGTATGGTGCTCACAGGCACACTGGTGCCTTATCCTGAAACAAGGTTGAGACCCTTCATTCTGACATGTCACTGCTAGGTCTCTGAAAAACCCATGGGTATAGATCAGAAACCATGACTAGGTGGAAGCAGGATCCTACAGATAGGAGAATAAGCTGACCCGAGCTCTCTCCTACACCCCTCTCCTGTGACTCCTTGTCATAAGCCACGTGCAAATATTTGGTGGGAAAATTCTCTCATTTCCTCCCACCTAGACACACACAATTATCTCTTTCAATTGCTTTTATCATCTTTGTGAGACAAAATCTTGAGTGCAAATCCAATTACTAAGATAAATAAAGGGCACCTAAAATTCTTTCCAGTATATTGAGAGGGGAAAGTTCTATTTTTGTAAGCATTATCAAAGATAACATAAACAAGTCTACAAATATTTTTTTTTGCATAGAACTTAGCATTTCAATAAATAAGAGACATTCAATTCTATTGGGATATTGTTCTATTATTGCAGAGGATTTTTAGGCAGGGTCTGTAGGGAGCTAGACCTGTAACCCCAACAGCTGGTGGAATACTTAATTCATGAGCCCTGACTTCACCAAAGACAACAGAACACATTAACAAAAGTAGCAAACTCCTGGTCTGAGAGCTACATTATAAATCACTCAGGTAAACAAAAGATAACAGAGAAAATGAACTCCTGACTTATGCATTGGTGGGGGAGCCCTTGTCTTCTGCAGCTGATCAACCACAATCCTAAAGCACAAAGTGGTTGCAGTACAACTACAGTGCAAATAAGCAACAGGAAAGAGTAATGAATTTTCCTGCTACACTTTCGAGATTACAGTAAATTGTCCCCCTAGATACTCTTCTCCCAGACTTGATATTCCACCTTTGAGAAGATTCCTGCCCTGCTGTTGAATTCCTTCCTGAATAAGCAAACAGTATCTTGAAAAACTTAAGCTCTTTCCTTTTATTATTTTGTTCAGATAATCATTCTAGCACTTAGCTTACTCACAGGTTAAAAAATTTTGGTTTTATTTTCTCTTGAAACCTGTTACCAATAAACACAGTGCTATACTCTGCTAAGTGTGATTTGGGCTCATATTGTGATTCAAATATATTAGTGTATCATTCTCCTCAATCAAAACCCATGCAATATCAGATCACTTCAAAAAACTAAATTTGGTATTAGACGTTGCACTTTTCAAGTGTGGAATATCTAAAAGAACTCAGACAGTGACTATTGGACTCTTGACAACCTGTTTCTAATAATTTCCACTGGACTCTTCAAGTGCATCCTATCCTCCTTGTTACTCACAAACACACCTAAAGAGACTCAATATCTTTCTCAGTCATTTTTGTGCTGAACTAGATAAGGTGTTCAAGGCCAGGTTGGATGGGCCTCTGAGCAACCTGGTCTAGTGCAAGGTGTCCCTGCCCATGGCAGGGGGTTGGAACTAGATGATCTTTAAAGTCTCTTCCACCCCAAACCATTCTATGATGCTGTGATTTTATTTTTATTTTAACAGGTGCTCCTGCTCCTTCTCTGACCACCCTAGAATCCAATTACTATTCTTGTTTCAAGTTAAACTGGTTTTGAACATAGATATTCAGAACCATACAGAATATACTAATTAGGGTCTTCTCTGTGTTTTTTGTAGCTATGACACTATGCCTTCCTGTACTGGAGATGCTTTTTCTGAAAGATTTTAGCATTATTTTTTTCCTATGTTGTTGCTTATAATGATTCTATAACTAAAAATTATACTCAGCTCTCTCTCTCATTTTCTATCAGCTTCAACTAATGATGTGTTTCTTTATAATATAACACCTCATTATTACTCCATTAGTACATGACTTTGAAATTTTGTACTAAAAATTTTATTTCTTTTCCTACTAGGAAGCAGGATCTAATTGTTCTTGTAGTATTATCTCATGCTTCACAGCACCACCAATACCTACAGATTATAAGCATATGCACCCTTCAGGATATTACTGACTTCAACTGTACATATTTCAGAAAATTTCATTTGGTATAAACTTATTAAGAAAATAAAACAAAAAATTGTGCATTTATTGGAATCTGGGACCTTCCAGGGTCCACTTTGGTGTAGAGCTTTGCAAGATATAGTGGCTTAAGTTTCAAAATATTAGATGGGTTTACATTAGCCAATAAATACACCCTGGCTTTTATTATGTTTTATGTTATTTTCATTACTTTGACTTTTGTGAACAATTGCAGGACTGAATTGTCTTCCATGAGAATTTGTATTGCTACCCATAGTTCACTGGTACAGCATTATTAGTTTGGAAGTTTGAAAAATTCCGGAAACTATTTTATGGGAATACAACATACATATAGCCTGGCTGGCTGATAGTCTCATTTTTCAGTAATTGCTAGATACAGGATTTTTTATTTTAGATACTTACCTAAACCATTATATTACAAGAGATCTTTCACAGCACTTCTGTGAGCTTATTTGATTTTTCAAAGCTGCATCGTCTTTAATCATGTTTTGTACGTCAACAGTCAAGAGATATCAATCTGAACAGAACTGCATTTACTAAGAAAACTCTGGTTCTTAGAAAGTTGCAGTATTTCCTAGTGGTCAGAAGTGACTAATGATAGTGTCAGTGTGTGTCAGGCTTAAAGAGATGTTTTTCAGGAAAGGATGACCACACTTATTTAGACATTATGCCCCTAGATAAGAACTCAGAGACGAAATTCAAAACTCAGTTGTATTTTCTGAAAGTATTGGATTTCATATCTAGAAAAAAATGGCCTAAGCTTCAAGTATTTACACATGACTATTAATGACAGTATTAGTCTAGTGTCTAAGCAGTTCAACGTCAAATTCTCACTGTACTTCTATTATTTTTATTTCAAAGTATGCGGCTTAATTCAAGCATTATTTAAAACCATAGCTTTCTTCCCTTTTTTTTTTTTTACTACAAAACCAGTTCTTCAAACCCTTTGAAAAGTGGGTTTTAAATCTCGTCTTATAACTTAGAAGTCATAATGTAGAGACAATTGAGATTGTTACTTTACATTTAGTCTGTAATACTGTAAGGCTTTTTCTTTATTTCTCCTTTGAATTTATTTTAAATGGAACATTAGTTCAATCACTGAGATTTAAGAATAGCTGCTTGTTAGGAAAGTTAATAAAATTTTCTTGCTCCTTTGTCTTCAAAATCTTATTGTTTATCGCAGGGAGAATGAAAAAAAATTAATAATGGACAGCATCTTAGTTTATAATTACTATTCCCTGTAAACAGTGCAATGTAAGATTCATGATCATTTGGACATCATTGTGCTGCTGTATAATGAAATTTAGATTCTGTCAAAGCACTGCTAATGGTGATAAATAATAACATAGGAACTAGGAACTCTAAAGAAGACAGAGCTCACAATTTGTAAACTGCCCTAGAACTTAAGAGTGGTTTTTGACAAACTATTAACACTGGCAAAACCCACAGGGCTGAAATTCTCGAACTGTAGTCTGGAGGATTCATTCCTGGTCAAGCTTTAAATTGTTGTTTGTATGCTAAATTGAATTAAGAATGAAAAATACCTCTAAGCTGACACAGAACTATTTCAAACCAAGCCACTTAAAGCATGAGAGTGCTATTTAAACAAAAGCATCTCTTGTAATTATTTTAATCTTTTGGAATTTATGAGGTTCTGAAAAATTAGTCCAGCTATTATTATATTAGAGTAATGTATCCTTTATTTTCACATGGATTCAGCATTTATTTATGAGCAAAATCATGTTTATGTTGCTTACAAATCAATAATTTTAAGAACAACCTCCTTTTTGTGAGGAAATGTAGGGAGAAAATTGCCACAGTTGACAGTTAAGTCCACAGTGAACTCCCGTACTGAAATGACCCATTAAACTTTTTATATTAGTATGCTTCTACCATTCCTCCAAGTGACACTACTAAGTGGCCACAACAGCGCTGCTTCTGCCACAAGGAAAAAAGAAAATCTTATTCTGCACTTCTCATACCTTTCCTTTCTTATAGCAGTTTGAAAAATGGTACAGTTTAAAGTAGTAATAGTGTTGTAGCACTATAAGGATATAAAAGTTCACAATACAGTTTCCCCTCACAAACCTTGCTACAGTTTTTTATTGAAACAATTTTTTTTCCTGCAGATTGTTTTTCCAGGTAGATTTCTTGGTCCTTTCCTTACAATGTAGAGTATGCTGGTTAGATTTCTTAGCAGAGATTGCACAGTGGGTATAAAATCCACTTGCTGCAGAAGCACACCGTTCAGATAATAATACTTTGGACAATATATTTCACTGTATGTAGAAATCCCACCTGTGAACCAGTCTGGCTGGTTCTTGAAACAATGAACAGGAAGGTTAGTAAAAAATGACATATCTGTGTATTTTGGACTGGTTTTGACCCAAGTTAATTAGATCAGCATGACAGAAGATCAGTCATTGGTGCTTTAATAAACAGATATTTGCCTTTTTACTTCACATGGTTTCACTATGTCGAAATATGGATTTGTAGCTCATGACATGACATGACATGGCCATTCTAGGCTGAAATCTCCAAAATGGTGTAGCAGTGATATGTATGAAATAAGAAAGTAGTACATACAAGGAATATATAGGAACAGGCATAAACATATACACATAACTATATATAAGTATATACTAATAGAAGTGTATCATGATATGTAAGTATATAAATATATACTTATGTAAGTGTGTCTAGGAAATATTGTATAGTGAGATAAATGGTAGTTTCAGATTTTGATAGAGGACATGCTCGACATAGAGAAAATACAGGTGGATTTCCACATTGAACAAAAAATTCATACAGACATACTAATGTACACATATATTTATGAATTTTCATTGAGGATGGGACAGTTTGGAAAGGGGGCATTTTCAGATGAAATGGACACATAACAAAATATTTAGCAGGTATATTTAACATATTCAAGTCAATGCTTGGAAGTACCAGCACAAAGAGAACAGTAAAAGTTGTTGCTTGACGCTAGAGACAGAGGAGAAGATTTAGGGGTTTATCTTTCTAACAGGATTTTGAGAGCTTAGCACAGTCTTGCTTTTAGGTCTAATACAGAAGCAGGTTTTCTTACATAGGGATTTGAAAACAAACTTTATTTGATCTCTGTGAGGAGCTTAAATAAGACTCTAAGACAAAGTAGTGGAGAATTATCATTTATAGAACAAGAAATGCTTGAAGTGTCTCCCTAATCACTGGCCAGGAGCTCTCTCTAAATTTTAGTCCATCCAGTCATATTAACCCTCCTGGTCTTGTTTGATTTTCTCCTTGTAAGTCCAATATTGCTTCCAAATGTGAGAAAAACCATGCTGAATCCAGTACTGAGACTGACGGCATGGTCAGTCCCACAGTACTTCCACAGCAGCTGTGTGGTGGTGATGGAGTAGCCACAAACAGCATCAGGGATCCTGTGATTCCCTGGAGCAGGCAGGTCCTACAGTCCATGGACCCATCATGCTGAGTTCTCCCATGCTGAGGTTCTGGCCACGTTCTGTACCAGACATCCCACTGAAAATGGTAGCTGTATGTTCATGTTACCACAATGACGCTCTTTGATGAACGATGGAAAAAACTTTCAGCTTTACAAAGCCGAGCCCAGAAACTAGTGCCCATTTCTTGTACAGGATGAGAAAAATCGGGAAATTCCTGTTCTCTCCTATTTTCCTCTCTGAAAGCAGAACCTCAGTAAAGCAATTATTTAAATTCTTTCCATCTCTCAATACTATTAGTCTAACATTTGCATCCATTTTCAAAGAAATCAGTTTCTTAAAAGGATAATATAAATTACGGTTACCAGCTCTTTATCTATCCAACGTTGAATTTTTGTAATGTTAAGTTTAACCTTTTATCAATATAAGAGATCCAATACTTTATTTTCTCAAAGTTGAATGAGATTAAATACCCACTGCTTGCTCTTTCTAGCAGAGGGATGCTATTAAGAATAGTTTCTTGAAATTAAGTTTCAGTTTAACAAAAAATTAAATACTTTGCAGTACAGAAATGCATATGATAGCACAAAATTTCTATTTCAATTATTTAGTTAGAATCATTATCTTCTTAATTTTAACTAAAAATATATGTGTTTATATTCTGTGTGTTTCTCTGTAGCCGGTGTTATACAATGACAGGATAACGCAAGCTTCCAGTTACCTTTCTCTGTTTAACAAACAGCTTTATTTTCCTACAGTATTTTCTTTGAAAATAATAAAGCTTTCAAAAGAAGAGCCTAACAGGACTATTAGTCTGAGGCAATAACACAGTTTGAATGTAATCTTAAATGCAATCAGCATCTTTCCTTTTTCTCTGAACAAGATGCAAATGTCTGAAATGCAGGCTGGCTTGACAGAACTCAGACAGCTGTATCAACATATCAATTATATGTTGTGATTTTCCAGTTAGTCCAAAGCAATTCAATGATATTCAGTTTTATTTGTTAGTGGCTTCAGGATGAAACTGGGGACTTGATTTAACTTATAATCATGTATTTTGTTTGGTGAGTTTATTTCTAAAATAATGGTTAAAGGAAAAAGCATTTGCTATGCAATGAGAATCAGCCTGTTTTTTAAAAGGCTTGCCATTTGAGCATGATTAAAACAGTCAGGACGAAAGCATTAAGGAATTAGCCTTATGGTGGCATGATTAAGTAATTTGGAAGCACATGGTCCGGTTAAAAATGGATATGAGTCTGTGGTCATATGCAGGACTACACCTTCACTGCTGAACTTGCTTATTTTTCTACTCAGCATCTCTCATTTCTATTCTGATCTTCTAGAAGGTGTATACTGCTACTGGAGATAAAGGAATAGTAGAAAGCAGGGAAATAAGTAGGCTTCTGATGAAAGAAAATTTCAAGCAGACATTTCTCAGAGTATTTCGAGTATTTCTGCTCATACTTTTAGATGTGCCCTGCTGAACTTGGGATCCAGGATCTCCCACAGCAGTCACATCCCACCACAGTGGTGGCTCTGTGGCCTGGGGGTGACAACCTTTCTCGCAAATCTTTCACAGGAACCAGACTTTGTTCATGCAGTTCATTTCCATTAGGTCATGCAAGTATGAAACAATTTTTTTCTGAGGCAGATTATGCAAGTGAATCCTTTGGAAAAGCCCACCTTTGGAAATACATGCAAGTACAAATTCACTGAGTTTTGTTTGTGCTGTGTGCTGAGATGTGGGCTAAATGTACCGTCAGAACTCGGTAAACGTGCTACAGATTATTCTATTACATATATTCCTACCATTACTTAGGAGTTTTGTATGATATTATGGATTTTATTGCCTTTATGTTGCTCATTTTTTCATCAATAATAGTTTGGGGGATTGTAGTTTCATATGTGTGGTATAACTACACTAAGCAAATCCTTCTGTCCTTTGGACTGATATTTACAGCATCTTCATTAAATTTTAATGCTTACTTTTTTAAAACATTTTGAAAAACAGTTTCAGGGACAAGTTCTTTGTAGGGAATGATAGGTCTGAGGTGCTGAATATACAGTGGAGGATAACAAATCATTTGTGGAACTTCTCATGTTTCTGTAAGCCAGCTGGTTCACTCTTTTGCAAGTGGTTTAGAACTATTTAATCTCAAAAGATATCTCGAGATAAGAGGAGATAAAAAAGCCCTACATGCCACCTTGACTTTAAATACATTATTGCAGTGTCACTTCTCTATCACCACGTATATAAAAATGTTGAGTAACTGAAGATCTTCACTGTACTTATAGATTAGTACACACTTGTGATCACAGATGCACTTATTTCTGCACAAGTGAAAATTATTGTGGTTTATTACAGATTTTCTTCTGATGCATGTGTCAATAGTATGAAAATGAATTAAACTGTTGTACATTGCTCACCTGAATATAGTGTATTCATGACTAAAATTTTCTGAAATTTTATAGCAGAAAGCAAGAGCTACTGTGGTTTAAAGAAAAAAAAAAAAACCCAACAACTTGTCCTTGGGCTAGATCAGCTGTCCTAAGACAAACTAAGTAAAGTTTGTTGTTTACATGCAGCTATGTTTTCTGAAATATGAACACAGTTAGTGTTTTGAAATATGTAAACCTAGAATACATTTGACTTCCTGAAACATCCTCAGAAAGGAATTCATAGACATGTACCATTCTTACAAGACAAGGAGACAAAGATATTTTGTGACCACATCTCTACATTTTTAAAGTTTTCCCATTAGCATTTTATGCAATTAAAAGGTGAAATTATTGTTCTGTGTGTGGTGTGCAGAGTCTCTCATTCCAGAAGTGCAGATATGCCTGATGAAGTCACCCCAACGAAGCAGTCCTTGGCAACTTCACAATGAATGATTTTGCCCCGAAATTACCGTGTGAGACGGGGCCATTATATTTAAAAATATTTTATCCACTTTAGACCAAGGGGATGTGAGATGCACAATGATGTGCTTGAGGTTATGCATGAAAACAGGAATGAGCAAAAATTGAGTTTTCTAAGTTACTTCCACAAGTTTTAAGCCTAGATGCATTTCAAAAATCTCACAAGGCATGCTATTTTCAAGCTTAGCTGTTTGAATGCATTTGCAATCTGTCCCTTATCACTGTGAAAAAAAAGTTGGTCCTGGCACTCAACGATAGCTCATGCCACTCAAGATTTTCAAAATTGTGCTGCAAAGTAGAAGGTGTCCCATTCCATATAATTTCAACTGCTTGCTGAAAATAACAATACTGGTGAGAAAGAAAATAACCTGGAAGCTAAGAACCTGAGGGCTCGCTGGGAAAATGGACAGGTATATTTAAAAATAGCAAGCACCATACATATTTGGGGGGTTTTGTTCATAAAAAAGTAGAATAGCAAAAATACTGAATGGTTACTGCAAATAAAGAGTTGATTCAAATCTCATGTGCTTTAAAGTGAATTTTCTTGATGTGAAAATAAAAGTGGAAAAGAGAGACAAGAAATCTTCAGTGTGCATTTTTTCTATTGTGCATTTGTTGGCCCTTGATCTCAGATGTAAAATTTTCTCCTCAGGGAACAGAAGCAGTCTTAAGTGATTTACAATTAAAACTGCATAATGATTAAAAAATAGACAAAATTTGATGAAAACTGTTCAGAAATTGTCCACCACATGATTACTGTTCATCCAAGACTTTCAGTAAAATTTTTTTAGTAATATACATGTTTTCAAAAACCAGGGTGTCTTTTCTTTTAGTTAGTAATTGAATAAAGGCCAAATTTTAGTCACTTACTAACCTAGGGACCAGTATCAGTTTGATCAATTTAAAGAATGCATTCCAGCAATATGTAGCATTCTGCTGTTCAGTAAAGAAGCAAAATTTAATAAAATAAACAAAGCACACACTTTTAATATATCCCAAGACAAAAATGCAAGAAATACTGTCTAAATCAGCTGTATATCTTTCACCTCTATATGCAATAGATACATTGTAGATGTTGTACACATTCATATACATGGTTATGGAGCAATATATCTACGAAACAAAAAGAAATAGGCTGTATTTCATTCATGCCATTTTTAATGTTCACATCAGAGTTTTTGTTCTTGTGTTCCCTGCTCAGTTTATTGTGCTCTGGTCTTCACATGCTAAAATATATATAATTGGATTTTGCTTTTCATGTCTTTGCTACTTCTCTGAGATGAGAAGCATCAAAGGAAGCAATTCCCAGTTTCTTCTCCTTATCTTCACTATTTTTTTCCTGCTCTGGAACAATGAAATGTGAATCTCTTCAGAGCCTTTGGGACAGGACAGAAGGTAATAGTTGGGTCTCCTACTGTTTTTGCTATCAGTTGTCTTCCTGCTGGAAGTCTTTTAAGCTTTTGAAGGCTTGCTCTCAGAGCTCATGAAACTGAGTCCTGAGTATTAATGCCAACACTGTCCCTGAAATGCTTTTGTTTTTCAAGTCAGCCTCACTGGGAAGAGTGTGCTGACAGAGCTGCTGTAAATACCTCTGGTAAGCATACCTGTCACCTGTCTGGATTTAGGCCAAAACAATAAAACAAATATGCATAAGTGCTAACAGCAAATATGAAGCATGAGTTTTGACTACAGGATGTAAGAGTGAATTTTTAAAGTTTTTGTTAAATGCAGACTACTTCCTGGCAAGCCTCTTAACCTCTTCTGCAGTACAGTAAATTTAGAGCTACGTAAAAAGGTGTATTTCAAGCCTAGACAATTATGAATCCTCAATACCAGAAAACATTCTGAACAGCACCATTAGAATTTTAAATAAAGAGAATGCCAAAAATACCCAAGTAAAAATGTATCCATTGCATAAAATGGATTTTGAGCTAACTCTAATTAATGATAATTGTAGTCTAATTCATTAAGATTGAGCTGATCCTGATAGAAAAATGTGATGTAGCACACAGAATACACTCATGGCTGGCAGTGGGGCAATCAGCCCTCAGCTGGTGAAGCAGCTGCACATGGTTAGATGTGAAAGGCTAGGCAGGTGTCTTAAAAGCTGTGAAGCTCACAGGCATGTCAGGTTTTAGAAGGTATATGTAGAGCTCAAGAAGGAGAAGCTATGTGTTCTGCTGACATATGGCGCTGGGGATCAAGACTGATGCTAATTGAGTGTGCTTTTTATGTGTGTTGTTTTGTTATGTGTGATGTTGGAAAGTTGCTATAATAGTGAAAATAGGGTAAATCACACAGACATTGTAGGGGTATTTTGAATTTATCTAGAGGGGTTTTTTACCCTTTTGCTTTTCTTTTAGAAGAAGAAGCTTTGATAGGGGAGCATGGAGTTTATTCAATTGAATCACTTGGTGTTCTAAAGTATTTTCACCCCAAAGATCCTTCAGACTCAGAATATTCTGTGGTTCTGTGGATGAAAAGTAAAACCTTTTAATAACAGGGAAAAGAACCTTCTATTTTACTGTTTGACATATTCTAAAACTTTAGGTAGTTTCTTGTGAAGAATTTGTCAATAAGACCCATTGCAGTAGATAGAAGGCTTTCTCAAGGGCTTGCCTTTATAAATTTAGGTTTTAACTTCCTGTCCAATGTCAATTTATGTTTTAAAACTTTAAGGATTTCCATAGTAGGGCAGCATTGTGATGATTATTTTTCTCTTTTTAAAATAGCGATGTTATGGAGGGGAGGAACATAACAGGATGACAACAGGTCAAGAAAGGTTATGGTGAGGGCAACCCTGGCATCTTTCTGAAAAAGACAATGTGTCAAGTTATGTACAGCAGGGAGATTCCTATGACATGTGATTAATGTTGTTGCTGTGACCATTGCCTGCTTCTCCAGCTTTCTCATTTACCTTGTATTTCCAGTAAATCACAACTGCCTCTGAGAAAAGTGAACTCCCTCATTAAATAGAGAAGCAGCTGAAATTTAAACCTTTATTATGAATAAAATAGTATTTCCAGCAATATCAGATGCTTTGGTCAGAGACTCAGCTGCAATAAACAGGATAATAAAAGAAATGAGTCCAAACACAAAATGGTGGACTACATTCTTTAATCTTCAGAGACTGATTATGCATGTTCAGATATGAATGAGCTAATAGGTAGGTAGGAGTAATTTTTTATGTCTAGGTTATTTTCCATTTCAACAAGATGCTGAAATTTCTGCAGAAGGCGTGAAATAGTCCCAAGTACACAATGATGGAAACTGAAGGGTATTTGATTTCCCCTATTGAAAGCAAGATTGATATTCAGTGGATTTTGAGGATGCTCTCTAATACTGGGATCAAAATTGTGAAAGTCACGGTCGCAGAGTTTTAGGAATAGCAATAATGTTCCTCCTGTCTCAAGACTTTAGATTTTTTAACTTTTAAAATTATAAGTCTGATGATATAGGAAATAGAATTCACTTTAACAGAATGGTGGGTTTTGATGTATTCAGAAATCAGCTGCTATGGCTGCAATTTTTTCTCAAATTACTTGGGTTCATAAGTGTTTTCAGGTCTTCAGTATTTCACTTATCTCCCTTGAAGCTATCCTGTAATTATTTTTTATGGCATCTATGTCTGAAAAATAGTAATTTTCTATGTCTTCTTAACACCTAAATATTTGTTTTAAAGCAATGCAGAGATGTTGAGAGGTTCAAAGTTAAGATTTTATGTGTATGTATATGCGTTTAATTTTTTATAAAGACTTCGTAAGTTAATGATCATCCTGTAGCAGTTTAGTCTCAGTTCAGACCCAGCTAATAAGTTTGCTGATGATTATACTGAACCTCCAGTGCAGCTGCATGAAAGACTAAGTTTCTCAGAAAGGAGACTTTATCACTCTTAGCGTTTACTTAAATTGATACTTTTACAATAGAAGATGATGAAGAAATCCCATGAACACTTGCTAAGAAGCAAACACAACTATGAGGTTAAAAGATGATGAATACAAGACCTGAGAGACCTGACAGAGAAATCCCTAGTATTGTTGGTTTGTTTTCTTCAGGAAAGAATTTTCTAAATTACTTGGTAAAACTGTCAGTTAGGAAATGTATGTTAGGGAAAGAGAAAGATCTTAGAAAATTATAGCATGGTATTTGGTAGGACATGGTATCTGATTTGGAGTGACTTCTAAATAAATCTTTGTTTCATTGATATTGAAAAAAGGGGAAGAAACTTGATTAATGGCCTTATAGAAGGATTTGGGTTTTATCATGGGATAGAAAGAAATCAACTTTATTTACATCAAGCTGGAATATGTCAAAGAACAGGAATTCTTGTTTTTTCAGGCATGAATGTCACTGAATTCAACTTTCTATCACTTAAAACAAATTGTTGCTGCTATAGTTATAACTTGGGGTTGTGAATATATAACGTATTTTGTTTCTTTTAGTGATCATGATCTATACAACTATTACTATATGACTATTTCAACTGTTTTCATTACTGCAATTAACCTTTGATTAGTGTGTATAAGTGTTTAAATTGTAATTAAAATTTTTTATTTCTTACTACATGCATCACTCAAAATTACTGCAGCAAGACCTGCAAATCAATGCAGTTTTGAAGACAACTAGTGTATTTTGACAAAAAGTATAAATCTAAGTAACCTAATTCAACATTTTCCTCTAAATGGTTTTAAAAACCCCATTTAAAAAAAATCTCGTTCTTCCATTAGTTAAATATGCTATTGAAGATCTTCAAGTTATATATATATTAGATTCCAGTCCACATTTCTGTGTTATGTGTACCCCTTAACATGCATGTGGAAATGTGGTAATATAATTTTGTGCACACACAACTTAGCTGCACAGAACTACAGTTAGCCAAAAAATATTGAGACAAAAAGTATTTTGGAGGTAAACCACAATAAAAAGTTTTTTGAACAATGAAAATGAAAAACAGATATAATTGCTAGCTTGTTACTGGCAGTTGTGTAAAAAATACTTTAAAAAGTTACTGTAAAGCTTTGTCAGTGTATGAGTAAGAATATTTGTAGCTAATACTCCTGCAGGAGCACAGTCCTCTAAGAGCCAGCATTGCAAAGATCATAAATTTTGTGCTGTTGAAATGCACATCTTTGTATTACTAGAGTTCCTGGGAATGATTATTTTATTTTTGAAAATGAAAAGAATGGTTTATATATCAAGTTTAGGAATAAAAGTCTAAGAAACATTAAATGCAACATGACTCCATCTTTTCTCATGTTTTGCAATTCATAAATTCTCAGGATTATCTCCTTTTCTTCATCTTAAAAGGGAAAGAGATTAAAAGTAGGTCATAGACCAGAAACAGTTGCTGTCCTGTTATCCCAGAGAGGATAAGGGTTGGGGGACAGGTGGCTTTTATACAAAGTTAGTCCTAGCAATTTATTAAGTTACGATAGCAGCAGGTGAATTTTGTAGTAGCCTTATAGGCAGCACATCTCTGGCTGCTGGAGCTAATTTGATCCTAACAGAGGAACAAAACTGCCTTCAGGTCATGAGTTGGCAAGATGTCCTCTATGGCTCTGGAGTCTCTCAAAATCCAAGACTGCAAAAGGAGCCAAAATTCAATTGTTAAGCTTAGCAAGAGCATCTCGGCTTCCATAATCTCACCAAATTGACACATCCTGAAGTTACAGAAGAGACTGGAGTGCCATGAGGTCTTCTTTTCACTGTACAACTACAAGCTGTCACAGTTAAAGATATGCTGGAAACAGTGACGCTTAGAAATTGTAGTCTTTGTAAGTATATGCAGTCTGATCAATGCAACCCTGTGCAAATATCTTGAATTATCTGTAAATGTAGATCTTGATCATAGTATATTCAAGTGCTTAATTACCTTACTTTTCTCAGACTTAGCAGTGTGACTATGATTGTGGTGTTTAGTTTTACTTAATAGGATTTTTCTCTACTCAAATTCAAACAAACTTTTAAAAGAAAGCGAACTTGTGAATGGTCGCACTGCATCAGGACCTCAAATAATGAAACAAATTGTGAGGTATCAATATTACTGCATCCTGGCATAACTCAGTTTACAAGAGGTGTTTTGTGGTGTGCATTAAAGAGGGCTATTAAGATGGTACTTAGACTGGCCAGTTGCAAGATACAGTCACTATATTTTGGTGATAGATACAATTTACTGCAAGTGACCCCAACCAAATTTCTTCTTTCTGTTCTCTATTTTAACCTTCTTCCTGTGAATAAAAATGTTTACGGTTACTTGTTTTCAAACTGACATATCAATTTTCCACTCCTAAATACCTTATATGGTGGCATATGCTTTTTGTATAGTCCTGACACAAATTTGGCCTTTTGCCATTTTAGGTCTACTTCTTTTTCCTACAGATATTTTGTCAATATCTCAATGTCCTCAAAGAAAATTACCATAAGAAAGAAGCTTCTGGTAGTCAGGAAACTTGTTTCCATTCAAACATTTTGTTTCCTTTGAAGCAATCTTCTTCCTTTCAAAAACAAACCACCCGAAGTAAACACAAGTGTGACAGATGCAGATGTTCATGTATCTATTCCTTTGAGATAGGTTCTGCACAATTAGCTTTGGCAACAATGCTGAAAAAGTGAGGCTTCGTTGCTAGATATATAGAGTAATACAGTGCTCTTGATCTCATTGGGTAGTGAGTATTTTCTATCTTTGAATCCACTCAACCTGGAACAAAGAAGTCATCTTTTGGCTGTTTGGGAATGCAAAGCCAGGCAGAATGCATGTACTGACCCATCAGCCAAGGTTCTTATTTTCATTCCTGCCCTTACCGAGTTTCAAATTTTTTTTTTTGATGTCCTGGCAATAGATAATTAATTTTTTTTAATCATGGCACGTTTTATTGTTTGATATTAATCTTTGTGTATTCAAAACCTGTCCACTGAAGTGCTGCCCCACACAACTGGCTGTTCTCATGTGGCCTGTGTGAAGATGAGGATAGAAGTAATTCCTAATAATATTCACAGGTTAATTTTTAAATCTTAAGAGTAGTTTAAATAAATCTGCAAATCCTCTGTCAAGCTTGTGAATTAACTAGTCAAATATTGGACACATGTTGCCAAAAATAAATCCCTGTTTACCTGTTCTCTACCTTGCCCTAAAGACTTCAGAACTTCAGTTGATGTCTTAGAGCAGTATTTGAGAGATGACTGGTTCTGAAAGGGTAACTACTAACAACAGCAGTAAATTTACAAAATACCTTGCTTATCTTCAAGGTAGGGGGAAGAAGGCTTCAGGAATGGAATTACTTCAGGCTGTCTTATGGAAGAGTGTGCTAATGATCTTACTGGTTCATAGCTGAAATAAGTTTTAAGAAGAGCCTCATGAATTTCAACATGGAAAATGCAAAATGCAGCCTGGTGGGAGGAGTTGCTCTTTGCAACTATATAGGCTGTGAACTGAATGGCTGTGGAGAAATTCTACTGGAAAGGACCTTGATGCCTTGGCATACACAGGCTGAAAATGAACCAGCAGTGTGCCCTGGCAGTATCAGTGATCAAAGGTATGCTGGGCTGCATTAAAAGGAACCAGCTGCTAAGTGGGGAAAGCAATTATTCCCCTCTGCTTGGCACTCAATAGACTCCATCCAGAACAATGTCCAGGTTTGGTGCTGCATCATAACGGTTATATTATGATGAAAATATTATGAATGATTAATGGCATCATATTATTGATATGAATAAACTAGAAATAGTTGATGAGGGAACAGGGCTGAAGCACGTGTTTGGGGCCTGAACCACTTGGTCTATGAGGAGACTTTGAGGGGCTGAGGCTTGTTCTGCCTGAGGGAGAGAAGGTAGCAGTCATTAGGATGGAGCCACTGGTCCAACAAAGCTGCCAGTTTAGACAGGACAACCAGTGCCTTCCATTTTTAGCCTTGGTTGTAGCTAAACTGCTTTCTACAGCCGCAAATATTGATGTTAACTGAACAACATGTGCTCAGACTTCTGAGAAGAGAAGGAAAAGCAGTGGCAAGTAAGGAAATGATATGATGTGATCATTTGATTTTATTTATTAATTCATCCATTGAGGAACTGATTAAAGGGAATAGTAGTCAGAAGTAACTTGGTTTAAAATTTACTTCCTCTGGAGCATTTATGTAAAACCAGGGTGGATATTGACAGTTCCGTGGAAGATGTTTTATGAGGCAAATTATGCTAAAGATCAGTATTGCAAGATACTCAGCTACAAGTAGCAGGGATCAATATTTAAGGATAAATAAATTCTAGACTGAATTCTCTTCCTCCCTTTCATAGTATTCCAATAACTCACTGAAAATGTAATCTTAAGCATACTTTCACTTTCCCCAGAAGGCAGCCACGTTTGTCAGTGAGTGTTGTTTTGTCTGAATTGGAAATATTAAAAGAGACAAGGACATACAACTGCTCTCAACTTATGTCATGGTAGAATACCAAAGCTAAGTCGTACACAGATCTTCACAACTCCTCTTCAATTAAGAGTTGGTCTGAATGCATAAATTTTCTGGTCTGACTTTTCTTTCTCAATATATGTTAAATTCTGGTTTTGGTATCAAGAAAATTTAATATATACTTTCAAAAGAAGCTGTGGTCTCTGCTTTCTGCAAGAATCTCCTTTGCTGAGCAGAAAAACTTGTCATCTCTCTTGTGTTTACAGCTCACCTCACTGGGAAGAAGAATTAATTGCCCACATGTTTCCAACAATCTTTTTTCCCCCAAAAACTCTGAAATATTATATTAAGTCCTCATTTAGAGCTTGGAGTTAAGACTAGGACTGCAGAAAGACTTTTTTTATGGTTTGCAGAGGCATCTCAGAGTTCATAAGTGATTCAACTGGTGAAAGTATTCTGTATAAAATGAAGTTAAATTTATATAGTGCTTATCAGGGATTTCATGAATGCTTATCAGGGGTTTCATGAATGTCTGTATTTAGTAATGCTGAGTCAGCTTTCAGAGCTAATTAAAGTTATAGACGTGGATACATAGGTAATCACAAATGTATTTGTTGATTACAAGCCCAGAAAAATGTTAATTTGCTTCCAAGCAGATCTCAAGTATCAGTGAGCAAAATAGGAGTTTGCATTTGAGTGTTCAATACCTCCAAGACTAGACAACTGACAACATACAGCATGAATAAGATGTGAGATCCTTGTAGCAGCTGAATGCAGACTGATATACTCATGTAAATAGAGTTCTGGCAATTTCAGTGACACAGGCAACTCTTTTTATTAGTTGTGTAAATTCATCGTTGAATCAGAAATTATCTACCTGTTCTTGATTTATAGTGTAAAAAACAGAAGGTCACATCTCATGATCAATGCCCAAGATATTCTTACATCTTCATTGTTCTTCTGAGCTTAATACCATACAATAATTTGTATTAAACAAGACTATTAGTGCTTATATTACTCTGTATTTTTTACATGGATATGCTATTTTCATTAAATATTCTTTATTCTAAAAAAATGTATAGTGCCCACAAAATGCAGAAAAACAATCCTGATGTGATTCAGAGCTTATTCTAAATTACTTATTAATTTGATGTACTCTCTTTTAGTAATCTTCAGTCTTCAAAATGAGGCTTTGCCTAAGTAACTCTGAAAACTCTTGAGTCATGCCAATGGGAGCTAATAATGCTTAGGGGTTTTTATAGCTAAGTTGAGACAAAGTACAGATAAAACCAGTATTGTTTACCTCTGAGTTGAACTAATTCCTATAGCTTAATCAATTTATTCTAGGTACCAAGCAAACAGACCTAGACTGAGAAACAAACCTACATCAGCCACAGGAAGGGGGGTAGAGAGAGATAATCCAAAAGCACTATGTTTTTCTGCTCCATTGTATACCCAACTCTCTACAGTTATGAGTAGAAGTATTGTTTTCTGTGACCTTAAAAACTCCTCCCTCTACTGGCTAAACTGTTTGTTCTTGGTTGCTATGGAAGAACTTTGAAATCCTTCTCCAAGTGCTAAATTTAACCTAACAAAGTTCCCACTTTTAAAATATATTTGTGTTCTATAATGTATATGCTATTATATATGTTATGGCTACAGAAGAGAAAATGTTATGTTGCCTTGTCAGCAACTTGGACTTGGTCAGTTGAATCTGTAACTTTCTCATGCTCTTTGGAAGAATAATTTGTCTTTTTAATAGTAGTTTTCATTTAGTGTAAAACCTAGATCTTCTAAGTCCTAGTTGAAGCAGTCTGGGTAGGGAGGGCTATCATCAGGCATCAGTGCTGTGACGTCTTTCTCTGGAGGACTGTGTCACTCCTGGTGATACTCCTCAGCTCTGGAGTTTTCTTGGGGCCATATTTGCCTGTATTCTTATGACAATCTTAGGCCTTCTCTCTGCAGAGAGCTGGCAGTGCTGTGTGCAGGATGCTTCTGGCCCTGACTTGTTGGGAGCTTGTCTCAACTTGAGACAAGTTTAGGGGGAAACACTCTGGAAGGAACATCGCCTCCCCAGAAGGTAGGTGTCAGCACTCCCTCCCCCACCAATACAAGAGGAATTTCTTGGACAAAAGTGAAAAAACTATTTATTTAACAAGCAGAGTGCCAGCAGGGCAAAGAAAAAAAAAAAAAAAAGAGTAATGTTAGATAATAAACCTCCTCGGTGCAGAGAAAGCTGGTGGATTTAGAGTTCCCTCTGTAGCTGGCTCGGCCCCTCCCGAGGTCAGAGGTGGGGATGCGGCGTCCCCGCAGCCTCTCTGCCGGTCTGTGGTGTCCGATGATCTGGTTCTCAGATCACAGCTAGGCCGAACAGTTCCAGAAGAAGAAGAAGAAGTTTCAGAGGATTTCGGTACGCAGTCCTGGGAAAACTTCTTGCCTCAGCTAACAGGCTGGCTAAAAGCAGGGAGGTGCTCCCTCGGCTCCGCAGCGGTGAGAACGCGGGGGAGTGTGTGTGAGTCCTTGAACTAAAACCGTGCTGAAGAATTCACCCGGCTTCTCTCCCCCCTCTCCTGGACACAGCTAAAAGCTATGGGACCCATTTCTGGGCATAAAGCGGACGATAGGGAAATACAGCGTTATCATAAAATCACCCCAAGCTGGTCTCAGATGTGTTACCAGTTGCTTAGTGGCCACGTGCCTGTGGCCTCCCTGAATTGGCTTTGCTCTGGAAGTGCCCAAGGGGCAACTGCTTTGTCCTGTTATTTAAATATTTGGTGAAAGGTGGAATTCTGCTACTGATTTTATGGATCACTGATCCATATAACTTAATTTATATAACTTAAATTAGATAATCCCTCAGCTGAATCTACAGAATAGGAAGTAATTCAAAACAAAAGTTTCATGTATTTTCTCTTGTTTTAGTCTTTTTTGCCTAAGTAATCAATGAGCCCAGAAGAATACGACATAGTAGATTAAGTTTTAAAAATTGATATCTAGGTGAAAATTGTCAGAAACCTGAAATTTTTATGGCTTAATTTATCAGTAAAGGCAAGAATTCTTTAAACTTAGTTTAAGAAAAAAGTAATAAATATTAAAGCAAAACTGTTTCCATTTATTTTGAAATGTCTGGATAGGTCTTAAATATATTGTTTATCCCATTTTCTAATGATAAATTACAGGTAAAAGATGGAGAGGGTTATAAAAGTGATATTTTTCCTGTAAAACTAACCTGTAATAATGCCTCTGTCTAGAATTCCAGTGGTGAAGTATTAGAACTTTAAAAGTTGTGAAATCCTCTTAGTAATTATGAACTAACTAAGTTTGCTTGTCAGGCTTTTCAAATCCAACTATTTATTCTAATCGAGTGTGTTCTTCTGAAGTTGATATATCTGCAAAATGCCTTTTAGATGCAAAAATCACACTTCAGAAATGTGTCAGTAGGTATTTCAGCATGCAACGAGTTAAACAAAATCATTCTACAGAACTTAGTTAAGAAATTAAGATGTCTTTCTTAACTGGCCATGTAAAATCTCAGAAGTACTGAATTCTAGTACAGTCTCTCACCTACAAGATGCTGTGTAAGGGATTATTGCCTTCTCTAGATATATCTCGGTCACTTTTAAAAAGAAACCATTTTCTTATTCTGTAAGCAAAACTAAAAGCAATTGTGTGTATTCACAGTGTAGACAATGTTAGAAATGTCTGTTTTAACAAAAGAAACCCTGCCATGCTTGTTTTCCAGGGAATCATAGTCATCCTAGCCTGTTAAAGCCAATTAAAGAAACTGATCTTTCCTCTATGGTTACATCAAATAAAAATGGGAACTTATCTGTAGCGGAGCACTTGATCAGTGAGTACCAGTGGTTAAAATTAATTCCTGGCCACCCGTTGGAGCTGCTTTGTGTGGGGAAAATCAGTGCTGGAAGTGATGGTTAATAACCCTTTCAGTTCTTGGAAAGGAGAGCAAAGGACATTTTACTTCTAATCAGTTATCCACTATCTTGGTACTCCCGTCGTGAGAGTGAAAGGCAGCATGACATGCTTGTCTCCAGACACAGGATGGTCTGCAGGAACTGACAGGCAGAACTTTTTATTTCTTAAACAAGAGAAGTGCAGAGCACAGAACATATTAAGAAGCAAACTATTATACTCCTAAATTTAGGTACAGATATATATATATAGATATAGATCTATCTACATAGATATATATATATATATGTATACATATGTGGATGCTGAAGGCTTGGTCGCGGGGAGATTTTCCAGCTTTCTGCCAGCACCCGTGTGAAAGTCCTTGCTTTCACACAGATGCTGGCCAAAAACAGTTAGAGGTTTTTGTAAACCAATCCCTTTATCCTGCAGGTGCAAGATTGTTATGCAGTATTGTTATGAGAGTGACTGGAGAATATTTTGAGATGGGTGTTGTAGGGTTTAACCAATCATTCTAAGAGCTGGATGGTCAAGGACCAATAATCGTATGCCATTCGAGCGAACTAAGATATATAAACGAGTCTGTAAATTAATAAATAATTCCATTTCTTCCTGGATTGAGCCCATGTCGTTTCTTGCCGTCCCCAGTACAACAGCGACATATATATACATAAGACTTCACATTTTGCTGCTTCTATAGCTGTTTTCTTTTAATGACAAAGCTTTGTCCATGAAATCTTAGGCTGTGCATTAAATGGTTTTTGTTTGTAAACTTGCATTTGAGTACTCTCAACAACTATTTTCCTTTAGAAGGGGGAGAACATAAATTCTGAATTATGCTCACTGGATTATTTGTTCCATAATCTTCATTAGAACTTGACATACTCTTTTGTGTTACAGTGAGTAAGATACGTTCCAGGATGTACCTAAGGATGTGCTTTAAAATGAATTCAGGTTAAGGATTGAAAATAGGAAAGAGCTGTAGCCAGCACAAAGTGCTGTGTGGGCAGTGAAAAGAATATGCAATAACCCAGGTGGAACACCTTGAGAACCATCAGTGCCACTTAAGGCTACAGTAGGAAATCATTGCAGAATTGGTATTCAGTCGCTTAAGACATAACAGTTTTTTTTCTTAAGTAAGTACTTTGCTAAAAATGAAGTAGCTGACTCCCTAGCTGAAAGGTAACAAATTAGAGAAAATTTAGTCCACAGACAGTCTACTATTTTTAGGGTAAAACTGAATTTCTGTAGTGTGAGAAAAGGGATTTAAATATTCTGAAGTGTTTCACCAGTCTTCTGATATTGTCTTCTAATATTTTTAATATGTAATACATCTTGAAAGCTATCACTACTGTGTTCTCCTTTTTAGCTACTTATAGCTTGGATTTTGCAAAAAGGTGATGTAAAGTCTTATTTCCCTAACAAGAGAATAAATGCAAGGGAGGCACAGAACAAAAACAATATTTCTGAAACTGAATTTAAATATCCTCAGCTCATAAATTTTGTTCCCTTATAAACTTAACTCAATATAATGCAGTTTTTGTATTTCAGGATGTCTTTAGTCGATTTGATTCAACTGGGTCCCTATAGTGTTTGAAATTCTGTTGTTCTAGACAGTTTCCTTTGCATCTTAAAGGAAAATCATGTATATATGGCAATTCAACTGACTGCTGGAATGATTTCTAATTTTACATCTGAGAGAAAACGTACTTACTGCTCCCTAACGGTAAGAAGATTTCTGGGTACCACTTTTATGCTTTTTGTCAAACATTTCATTCTCTTTTCTTTCCATAGAAGATTAAGTGTTATTGCCAGGCTTTTAGTTTCAGGAAATTGAATGAAAAGGTCAGATGTTTGCTCTCTTCCCTCTACAGATGTTCTGTACAAAGTTATGCTGTAACTTATTTTTGGACTTTGACTCTTCCATAGTTACATAAATTTGGCTCAGTTCAGTCTCTGTAGCCTGAGGAGTAAGTGTAAAAGTCAATTCTCATTAACCTTGTATGAACTTTTCTAGAAATTGCCCATTTCCCTGGAAGTGTTTGGATACTCCTTTATTGAAGTACACTAATTTAGGCACCTAAATTTAAGAAAATAGAGCCATTTTTAACAGTTGTACTATTTTTCCAATGTTAAAATGATAGTTGTTACCTAAGGAATCTATTTCACAATTTAGGATCTCTATGCAGAGTTTAAGAGCTTTACAGAACTTCTTTAGCGGTATATATGCAAAAAAATATTTGAAACACTTTGAGGCTTTAATTAGCTATTTTAACTGCTCATTCTAACAATTGTAACTTGCTCCTATGTTTCTTTTTCTGTGTGTTTGTTTTGGAATGTCCCTGCATTGTTATCCTTATCTTACCAGTTGTTTCTTCAATTTTGTGACTATGTTTTATGACCCTTGTCCCATTACTGGATTTTGGTGACTCTACTTTGCAGTAGAGAAACATATAAAATGCAAATATGAATCTGCTTCAAGAACAAATGGTTATCTCCCTTGAATCCATACCTGGACGAACAGCCAGTACTTCAAGGGAACCAGATCCTTTGAATATTTTCTACAATAAATAGATCCCATAATTTAGGCCAAAGTAAATACGTTGGCACAACTCCTAAATCAACTGTAGTTTGCTTTGTTGTGCTGACTGCCAAACATATATATACACCTAAACATACACACATATTCCAGAAAAATGTTAGGTTTCTTTCCCGAAATCTTGTGCACCTTTTTAACAGATTACAGTAGATTTCTGATATGTGGATTTTAAATCTTAAAGCCAAAACGGCATGAATACACTTGTATAGTCAGGACTGTGATAATGCTAAGAACAGATCTGAAACTTAATTTCCTTGATTGTAAAGTCAAGGGGAAAAGGAAGCCAGGGCAAAAGAAAACAATCTGTGACATGTCTGTCTCTCACTTGGAAGAAATTACATTCTGAGATGGTGCAGTTTAAGATTTAAGAAGAGTAGAGCAAGTATTTCTGACATGATAAGTAGCAGAAAGCTGCTCTGTTTGTAATCTGTAGTTTAGAAGTATAATGAAATGTGCAAAAAAATATTTTTTAAAAATTCAGAATTTAGAGGAAAGAAAATATTTTTACTAAGAAGTAATAGTTCCAGTTCATCTGTCGCAATCCTGAAAAATCTTATGGCTACTTAAGCATTATGTTTGTTGTACAAAGGAGAGAGAGAAAGAAAATAAGAATAATAATTTAAAAATCACTCTTCCAGACTCTTCTGTCAATAAAGGGAGTTTTTAAGTTTTTCCCTTTGCTTCCTATTCCCATGTGTGTGCTAAACATATAAAAGAAAAAACAAACTCATTATCATCCTGTGGAATAGAAATACATTCAACTATTTTTTAGCAATAATGGAATGACTTCCAGCATTTTGCTAGAAAATATTCAGCTCTTGGAAGCATTTTTCTATGGCTTCCTACTGTACAGTATGTGTACACACACAAAAAAAATTACATTTAATATTTTCCATTAGAACAACTCAAGCATATATTTGTGACACAAGCAGAAGAAAAACACAGTGGTCTGTGAAGTACGTGTCTGACAAAAGGTTAGTCATTTCAATGGAGCAGGTGACAGTCTTTCAAACATATCCTGTCATGGTTGCAGGAGCCAAATCAGAGGGTCTAAACATAAATATAACAGGAGTCATGATGTGAGACTATATTTTTGACATGGAAAAGCATATGTCTCTATTGGAGCAATTCACCTAATGGAAACTGTTACTGTGAGCTAAGATTTTTCCTGAAGTATTTACATGATGAAAACTTGATCTTACCCATTTGAAGCAGCAATTTGTCTCTCATACAAAGCTGAACTTGAAAGTGGAGGAGCAGCAGCAGTTAATCGTCCAGTGAAATTAAAATTCAAAATTTTTCTATCACAGTTAGTGAGGTGGTAAAAATATTTGAGGGCAAATATTACTCCCTTTCTACAGTAAATTAATATATTTTTTAAAAGGTTTGTCATCCCTTCATGTGGCTGCATTTGTACCATTCTTTTGTGTGTCAGTTTTTAAGAGTTGTATTAAGAGGTGATTGGTCACAGACTCATAGTTTCAAACTCGGATGTATTGTTGATCTTGCATGTCATTATATAGTTATTTTAGCAATTTAAAATCTTACTGAAGTATTTTATTGTCTATGGAGCTTAACCTTTTATGCTGCCAATATAGGCTGTTTTGTCTGAACACAGAAATTATTCACCTAGTAATGAGGTTTAATAGCATTCTATTTTAATAGAATAGCAGGGTCATATCACAGTCTTTAATTTCTCTTTTCATTTTTAATTTCTTTTAATACATTGCTAAGTGTTTCAGTTAGAGAAACTGCTTCTACTCAAACTCTACTTGTAATATACTTTTTAGTGATTACTTCTATTTCTTATAGTTTATGATATACAAGAAATTATGTCCTTAGATTTGTATTATGAAAATATCCGAGTCTTTAAAAACTCTTTAGCTAACAAGATCACTTTGTGTAGGCATTGTGTTTTGAAATATTAATATTTAAAAATATAATTTAATGGTAGTAATTTCTCTCCTCTAGTTATTTTTAACTTTTCTGGTTACTCTGTGAACTAAGTAATTTAAGATGTTGAGTGTATAAATTGAAACTCATAAGATTGTTATGGTTTTCCTTAGTACATACACAAAAGTGATTATTTTTATCTTTCTCCCTGAAATTAGTGGTGACAGGTTTATCAGGGTTCCTTAATCAAGGACCAGAAGAGGAAGAAGATTCCTGGAACTCAGAAAGCCCCAAGGTCCACTAATAGGATGTTACTGTTACTTCAGACATCTGTTTGTGTATTCCTGGCTCCTTTAGTATGAAATGTTCATTTGAGTTTTTCATTATCCAAGGTAATGCAAGATGTTTAAATCCTTTAGCCATTTAATACTAATAGTCCAGTGAATATTGAATGCAACTGGATTCTGAACATGTTGTCAAGTGTAAATACAGATTATAGTTCCTACTTTAAGGTCTATGCAAGACTATTAGGTATCTACTGGGAGAAGTATTCTTTTTCTTTAAAAGATTTGATTTCTATTAGGTCTTTTTCTTTATTGGCTCTTTGCTGATTCTGAAAACTGAAGAACATTTCCACAAAGTAACAAATGCTGAAGGTACTTTGCTGATACTTTAGGGTTGTACCTAAAGGGGTTTTATGGCATACAATTTTTTGTAATTCTTGAGTAAGAATGGGTCAAGTTGGACGGGACCACAGTGGGTCATTTGGTCCAACCTCTCTGCTCAAGCAGGGTCATCCTAGAGCACATGGCACAGGATTGGTTCTTGAATATGTCATTTGAGACAGATTCCACAGCCCTTCTGGACAATCTCTTCCAGTGTTTAGTTACTTGCACTGTGAAGAAATTCTTCCTCAGATTCAGGTGGAACTTCCTGTGCATCCATTTCTGCCCACTGCCTCTTGTCCTTTTTGTTGGCACTACTGAGAAGAGCCTCTTGACACCATTTGTTCAGATACTTATGGACATTGATGAGGTCCCCTCTCAGTCATCTTCCCTTGAGGCTGAACAGGCCCAGCTCTCCCATCTTCTCCTTGTGAGAGAGATGCTTCTGTGCCCTCATCATCTTTGTTGCCCTCCACTGGCCTCATTACAGGGGCTTCATGTCTCTCTTGTACTGAGGAGCCCAGACCTGGACACAGCACTCCAGATGTGGCCTCACCAGAGCTGAGCAGAGGGGCAGGATCACCTCCCTCCACCTGCTGGCAATGCTTGTCCTAATGCACCCCAGGATTCCATCGGCCTTCTGGGCCACAAGGGTACAGTGCAGGCTCGTGGAAAGCTTGTTGTCCACCATGAACCCCAGGTCCTTCTCTGCAGTGCTGCTTTCCACGAGGTCAAAATTATATTTGTAGTATTCCGTGTTTTAACTGGGTGATAGACAGACGTACATGTATACGTATAAACCTTTTCTTTGTTAGTGATTTTTGTTTCAGTTTTGGTTTTAGTATTTGTCTCAGTTTAGTGAAATTAATGTTAATAGACTTGTATTTTTTAGGAGACTTTAAGATAAATATATAGTCTAAAAAACGAAAATAATGTATACAGATAATAGTGTGTTTTATTTTTAAAATATTAACTTCATACTAAACTCAAAAGTCTTTTAGCTAGCAATTTCAAGAGCGTGAGCCTAAAACTATTGATCCTTCTTTTGTCCCATGCACAGCTCGCTACATGATTGTGTGCTGCTCTGTTACATATAAACTTGTTAATGTTTGCTTTGAATAAACTTGCTCAAAGTAGCTCTGGTCACTTTGATATGCTACCCTTTACTTCTCCTCCGGCAACTAATCCAACCTAAAGCCTTGCAGTTTTGTGTACATGTCATCTGTGACTCAGAGGAACACCAGCATGTTCCAGGGCAAAAGAAAGTTCTCTGTGATCCAGTTAAATTTGGTGCTTTTCTGTATTTCAAGATACTGCACAGATGTTGAACTAGTGGTACTCATTTTCAGTTGTACTCTCAGCCTGCTTTCACTGAGAAAGAAAAGCTATGTAGATGCTGTCATTTTCTGAGCTTATCTACATTTCATAATACTTCTTCAAATATAGGAAAGAAAAGAAGACAGAAATGCTTGTATTTTACCTTTAGACACCTTCCTGTGATATATTTCAAGCTGCATGTGATGACCTCCTTCATGGTTTTTGTTTTCCTGGGAACTGCTGTGAGCAGGTCTGTATTTGTAGCTTCGAGACAGATTCTGTCTCTGCATTTGTACAAAAAGCAGGGAAATCCATACAAATTACAAATCTACATGGTACCTTTATCAGCTTTCTTTGACGCACCCCAAAAAAATCCAATAACCAAAAAAAACAAAAAAACCCAACAAAACACACACACAAACAAAACTTGCTGAATTCATCTTGTTTATTCAATTGGCAGATTCAGAGCAAAAATCTGATTTCATTTAATGCTTTGAACATTCCTTTAAAAGTAGTTGTCATGCCTTATGACATGAGACATCATCTTGAACAGTATTCTAACTCCAACACATTTCTTTCACTACTAGCCTTGATTATAGCCAGCTGCTTAAGGCTTTGCTTGAATAAAAATGGGATATTGCATACATGAGTAAAAGTAGACTTGAGTAGGACTTCAAAGGATGTCTTGTGGGAGGAAGCACAAAGACAAAATTACATCAAAGTACAATTGTATGAATGATGGCTGACAGCAAATCTCATTGAAGTTGTTGCTGTCCCCAGTTGGTTGTTGCTGTTGGAAGTTATGTTTTCAATGATATAAATGAGGAACTGCTTTGGTTTTCTTTCTGGCTTCTTTGCATATTGTAAAGCTTCTAAGAGAATTAACAAAGCTTAGCCCATCAGGTAGTACAGAAAACACTGTCATACAAAAGCTGGAAAGTTGATCAGTGCTCTGTTCCAGCAGGCCTGGCAAGACAGTCCTCATGTGAAAGAGTTTACAATGAGCACTGAAAAGACTGAGCCATTGAGGCACTTTAAAAAAAATCTTAGTTACTGTAAGAAAAAGTCACCTCCTTTGTTTTGTACCTACGTTATAACAGTATGATTAAGCTCTTGCTTGATAACTTTCTAGAAAATTAAGTTGTATATGTACTGCATCCCCATTTTAATGCAAGGCACTGGCCTGAACAATTTATTAAAAAAAAAAAGGGGGTAGGGGAGAGGTATCCTTAGTACTACAGGTTTTAACTTCTTTATCCAGGTGAAGTCTGGTGAGTGTTATTCTGTCAGGCAGACTCTTTGTAAGTTAAATTACCTGATAAAGGTCATTATATGTCAATTAGTTGGGTTAATCTTTCAGACTAGTATAGGTATGGCCATGGAAGACATTGCTTATTGATTATTTTTAGGAAACGTCTGAGTGAAAACATTCAGTTTCTCAAAGTCATGTAACAAACTGTGCAAGGTTACTCTGTAAATAGACACACATTATCTATAGAATTGCAAAATAAATTTCTGCTGTTCTTAATATTTCGTTCTTCTGGGTTTTTTTAAAGAAAAAGGCTGCTACAGAGATCTGGATTCTTCCCTTCCTTTTGTATAGCCCCTGACGTGCAGTTTTTTGAAGGATGCTGTATCCCTCAGTTCATGTCTTTGGCAGCAATGTGAGCAATGCAGCTGCAAATGGAGTCACCAGTACCTTTGTCAAGGAAATGTCTGCTTTGATAACAGTCAATTATGATTCTAGTATTAGAAAGCATACTAGTCTCAGTTTGGGCATCCAAAAATGGACAATAGTTGCTTTTTCTCTCCTAATGACACAATTTTTTTGTGGTATTTAATGATTCACTGTACAGAAATATCAATAAACCAAGCAATTTATTAAACTGGACTTCACAGATATTATACAAAGCTATATATCCTACAATAAACGATTGGAAAATTAAAGACTGAAATGAAATGAGAGCTGCCACTTCTCAGACTAGTTATGTGTAAGTACAATGGGAAACAGAACATTGTAACAGATGGGGGTTGGAAAGCATGCCAAGTTAACCTAATCTTAATTCTGTTACTTCCTAAGTGATGAACAAATCTAGAGAAAGCAATCTGAGCATGCATCTAATCAGAAAAATCTGTGTAATTTGCTTGGACTGGTGTACTTTGTTCCCCACAATTTTATGCTCTACAACATTTTAAGTTAAATTAGTTTCTCTGTTTTTTGTTTATACAGTCTAAGATAAAAGACCAATATGCAGGACTTCAAATGTTCATATCGTTTCCCATATGGCGAATGCCTTTAACTACCCATATAAGGCACTTGTGCATAGTGACATAAATTTCTGTGTTGTTTGAAAAACCCATTATTGCTCTGAATACTTCTGGATGTTGATACATTTTTCAGATGCATGTTTTTTTCTAATTTCCTAAAGATTTTTGCAATTTCATTCCAAGGAATTACTTTTGTAAGTATAGCAGACTGTATTTCATTATAAGCATGCTTATTATAGCTATATTATATTTACAAGATTAACATAAAATTTTAATTCATAACATATTTCCTCTTTGACCTGACAATGCTGTGTTTTGATAAATGCTAGACTCTCTTGGTAGGTTAGCAGAGCTACAAACAAAAGAAGGAATGGAATTGCTGGCGAATTAAATACTGAACATAAAGAGCCAAAGTAGAATAATTCAGGAATTTTTAATAAATGAGTAATTTAAAATTGCAATATCTCATTTTCTTGACAAATATTCTAATGACAAGAGAAAATGGCTCAATATTAATCCTTTCTTGTGACAGAGAGTAAGAAATGGGGAGAGGATATTAAATTAATCTTCTTACTATAGGTTTAATACAAGTCTTTCCATTCTTATTACCTGATGTTCTCAGACCTCTAAATTTACAGAGATTTTGTTCATGTCCATTTAGCTTGTATTAAGAAGGGACTTAGTATTTTTATTGTGTCCATACCTCTATTTTTCCTCAAAGTAAGGCCCTTTACTGGGAGTTAAAATTAAGCTATCCTTCAGATATACAACTACTGTATAATACCTTAATCCTCCGTGTTCATGAGTCTCGTTTCCCTTAAATTTAGAAAATAATAGATTGCAGCAGGAACAGATTCTCAGCAAAGTTTGCACCTGTCCTTCCAGATTATTTGCCAGGAAGGTCGCACCACTCCTCACAAACTGCTGGGTGTCACAATTCTTGAAGTAGAAGCAACTTGTATCTGCTTCTACAGATTTTTGGCTTATTTAGTGGCACCAAATGTAGCCACAGATGTATGAGTTTCTTGGATTAAATTAATATATTATTCTTTGAACCATCCTCATACTTCCAAGAATCTGACAGATTCAACAGAAGAAAAATAATCTAGAAAAGGACAGTCAGTCACTGGTCGCCAGGTGTCACATTTTCTGATCATATCAGATACTAACTATAAATATTGAAATATGTGGAATAGGTTATTACCAAGAACACTTTTCTGTAGTGAATTGTTAAATTATCTTCTCTACAACATTGAATAGCTTTATGTCTTTCCTGCTGCTTCCCTAGAGAAACAAGCTTCTTCATGCGTCTCTCTAACTGTCAAAACTCTTGGGCCATTTCTGCCAAATCACAAAGAAGTATATCAGTCTCTAAATGTTGAACTTACATAAAAATTGAAGTGTCACTGACAGTTGCAGACAGGGAGGTAGGAGAAATAATTCATTACTAGTAAAGCAGTTGCACAGTCAAACTTAAGTATGTGTCCATAGAAAAAAGTCACTGGTAATCCCAGAGATCACAGAATTAGTTTCTGTACATCTGGGAAGAGGATGCTAAGGTTATATGATGACTTGATCAGACTATCTCCAACAGATCATTGCCGTAACTTCAAAGCTGCTCTTTTAAAGAATTGCTTCAATGAGGATTTCTCCTGTAATGGCGTTAGTTGGGAATACTCCCTCACTTTTTCTTCTCAAAAAAGACACCTTTGAAGTTGCTGTATCTTGAAAATTATCTCCCATTCAGGAATCTTGTCACTCATAAAGCAGGCTTAACTGCTCTTAAGTCCTCTATCTGCTGATGTCCTTAAAAAAAAAAAAAAAGGAAAATATATTCTCATATCACTAAGGCTATTTTTAATATGCTTATATAAAAATTTTCTCCTTTATGGCAGGGGAGGATAACACAGTCGACTAAGCCAGATCCATGCATGTTGTTTTGAAGGGCTCTTGGGAACACTTGTCTGTCACCCTGGAGCTATGACAGTGGTACTGCTAAAGTTTCCAAATTTGTCCTTCAGTGCATGAGGAATATCTGCATTTCTCTACCCTTTGATGAGCAGTCACTTCTTGGAGATCTCTGCTGAATGTAAGGATGGCTGCCTTGGGAACTATCAAGCATTAAGTCTAACCTGTTTAGTTCTAGAAACTGCATAATATGCTCCATCAATCTAGCTATGCTTGCTTTCACTACAAGTAGTTTATAACTGTTTTAAATAACACAATCCACTAACCTGTCTCGATGGATTCTTCAATAGCTTGAAATTACATGTATGCTCCTTTTAGAATTTCCAGATCCACCTGATGAGGAGTAAGAAAATGTTTTCGTTTAGATTAACTGTAAAGAATGGAGGTGGGATCTGTTCCATATTGTCTCACATGACTACATAGGGATTTACCTGCCTCGTATTTCTTACCTAGTCTTCTAGTAGGGCAAATTTCAGTGGATGTATAAATTTTCATGCAACTAATATAAAAAAATTCTACATGGAAGCCCTCAGTAAGTAACTCTGACATTGCTGTCCAAATAATTTTTAGCTCTCATGCTCCTTTTTCATCATATAGTTGGGGTTTTTTCGGTGGTGTTGTTTGGGGTTTTGTTTTTTGTTTTTTGGTTTTGGGTGTTTTTGTGTGGGTTTTTTTTTTCTTTTTTCTTTTTTTTGTGTGGTTTTTTTTTGTTTGTTTGTTTGTTTTGTTTGGTTGTTGTTGTTGCTGTTTGATGGTTATGGATTTGGGTTTTTTGGGGGGTTTTTTGTTTGTTTTGTTTTTTGTTGATGTGTGTTTTACTGAAGAGCAATAAATCTAATGCAGAAGTTACATTCTTCTCTGCATGATGGAGAAATACCTTGTAGGTATGTTTGCTCTCATTTTTAAGAAGCTGACACCTAATATTTACTTAAAGAAATCCAAGAACTTATTAAAAGTGAGTAACAGCAGTAAGTTTCCTGGGGGGGGGTTTGCTTTCAACCCTTCCAAATAAGGGGGCCTGGGAGGTAATGATAGTTAAGTCCTTTATGCATGTGGACTTACTACAATAGTACAAATATTGTAATATTCCAGTAATATTCCAGTCCCTTCTGCTTCATTGTGTAATGGTGGCATGCCAAATAATAAATCTTGAAAAGATCAGTTTTCTTCCTCAAATTGGATTACCCAGAACTCCTTGGTATAGCAATACATAGGCTGAAATACAAGTTTTAATTAATGATTCAACTTTTTTTTTTTCCTGAGGGCTGGTATTCAGGATCAGCTCTACTCATACGCCTGATGCCAGCAGGTTTACCCAGAAATACAAGGCAATACTGAAAAAACGAGGTAAAATACTCCATGGACACTTAATTTTAAATAATTTACTTGGCAACTTAGTATTTTTTTTCTCACAAATGTTTGTTTTCCTTGCAATGATGTAGACTATTTGGTCATGAAGATGGTTATATTGAGTGCAAATTTTTGAGCCAGTACATAGAACTAAACAATTTTTTTAGTTTCTGAATTAATAAATTTATAATAGCAATTCATATAAAACACATCCTGACATTCTAGAGTTTAGTATTAAATTTTAGCCTGAGCAAGATATTTCAAATTTATGGCACTGGAAACCTGTCTAGAAACATAAATGGATTGGACAGATAAGATTGGGGCCATAGTAAGGCTAAATCATTCTCTGTACAGTAAAGCTGAGAAGAAATCTAAACACCTTTGGAAGGATGCAGAGACTTAACTAAGGCAGATGAAGAAAAATGAGAAAATGTTATGGTTAAAAAGCAGTTTCTACTTAA
>VZTI01001367.1:1217653-1255591 GCA_013397865.1 Struthidea cinerea | reverse complement strand
TTATGGGTAAAAAGCAGTTTTTACTTAAAAAAAAAAAAAAAAAAAAGAAGTATAATTTCTACTGACACTTGTGTGATTCAAACTTCCTTAAAAGAAAGTAAAGTGGGAGTGCCACTGGATCTCAAATGCAGAGGTGACTCAGAAATAAAACCTTTTTTTTTTTTCTAAGGGGTTTAAATTTTAAGGGAATCGGCTAGACTATACTGAAGTAAATTTCGAGCAATAAAATCTCTCATATAGATTAAAGTGCTGTCCCTGGTGATGCTGACGTGTGGTTCTGCCGCTTAATTTCCACAGTGTTAGCTGGACATCATTAATGCTGTATGCTAGTTACACAAAAGCAATTCTGTTATAGAAAGGTTTTAATGTTGGAGGGACTTATGTGATCTGCTATGACTAGTGTTAGGTTTTGCTAGAGCTGAATTGATCCACCTCTTCTGAGAGAAACAAAAAGCTCTTCCTGAAAAGAAGACTGAGGGTGAAAAATTACTATGAGGAACAGCTAACAAAACAAAATTAACACACCAAACCAACAAAAACCCAATTGAACAACCAAAAATAATCCACCACAAAGGGATTAAGTGGTTAAAAGTGTAAGGAAGAGTGCCAGTGGAAAACACGGAGTGAAACACTCCTGGCAGCATGTGTTGCTGCCTGTAAGTAGCCAAGGAAGAACCAAATGCAAGAAATGTTTTTTCCAAAGATATGACAAACCAAGTGACTGTAAATAATCCTTCCTCCCACTCACACACCATCTCCTTCCCACCGTGCTCTGAACAGTTGGACTGGACAGGATCAGGATGCATCTGGCAAGGGAATTCTGCGACTTTGGTAGGGCACTGAGAGAGGAGTAAAATGAGGGGTTACATTGTCTACACACATGCACACAATACTGAATATGTGGGTTTTTTCCATATCACAGAAGTTCTCTTCACCAACAAAATGAATACCAGCTTTCCAGGGATTGGACCCAGGCAGTGACAATGTCCAGACTGAGTCTGTCCTGGGGTATGTAGCTGTGCCCAGCTGTGTGAGCAGGTTCTCAGGGGAGGGCTTCCCAGTGCTCATGGGTGACATTGTCCCACTCAGCTGACTTTGTCTCATCTTGGACTTCATCTGCCAGCCTTTCTGTGAGGGAACAGCGATGGGCTAAGGCGAGACTATAGTGATAGTGTGAAGAAAATCTTGTGAAGGCAGGAAGTTCTGGGCCTGCATGTTGCATCTGACACTTTAGAAAAGGCCTGACTCATGTTGTACATGTTATCATCAGAATTAAAATTCGGAAGTGAGATGAATCACTCATCAGTGATGCTATGACCTCTGTTCCTTTTCATGGAAAAAGAGCATCAAAAGAAAATGCACTGACTATTCCCACTTAAATAATCACCTGGTAAAGTCATAGCTGGTATAAAACTAAAATAATAAATGCAATTAAAAAAAAAAAATCTCCAGACCCATTTTCTCAACACGGTACAACATAATGGTATTTCCATGGAGTCTCTCCAGCAAAACACTATGTAAGAGAGAGTGAAGCCTTTGCAGTCCTGTGAGGAAGAGATGATGGGCAAGAGTAACTGAGAGAAGATGAGATGGAGTGTGGATGGCCAGGGTTTGTCACTGATCTGCACTCCATGGTGTCTCACAGAGTCACAAGATGAGCAAAACATCCCTTGCTAAGATCCCCTTCTGCATTGGTGCTGAACAGCAACCTTGGCTCACTGGCCATGGCTTGGAACTGTTTCAATTTTTCTTTACCGTCTGTCCATTTTACATCATCTCTTCCCTATCTCAGCATTGTGGATGCTGAAAGAGCAAACAAGGATTTTAGAGGACACCTGTTTCCCTCTTCCCTTTAGTATCTGATCCTAGAGCCATTGTTTACAAATTCTTTTTGAAGTTGTCAGTAACATCTGCCTCCACAGCTTCCTGCAGCAACGTTTTCCAGAGTTTCACTACTTACTGTGTAAAGAAACACATTCTTACGCATTTTAGATTAATTTCTTCATTCTTCATGGCTTTCTAAAAATATACTTGCTTTTACAAAACAAGTAAGTTATAATGAGTTTTAAATTCATCTAACTTTTGGAAAAATTGAAAAAAAGATTAAATAGCTTATGGTGTTATAAACCAAATTATTAGTTACAGTTGTTATAGTTTTCATAAATATTATTTGGTTTATAAATCAACATTCTGATTCACTGTCAGGATCCTACAAACCATAACAACATACCATGTCCACAAGGTTCCTATTTGAAGGAAATTTAATAGAATATAACAAAGTAATTTTTGAGTGACAAGTTAATAAATCCTGGCATATATGTTAGAATGCTGTCCATGGCTACTTTACCCTGGCACAGTAATGCCATAGACTTTCTTCCAGTGAAGTGAAGGTTCATGTTCCCATAACATGTTCTATACATGAGATAATTCATTCATAATTACAGTAATTCCAGAAGGAAATACATAAAATGTTCATGCTACAAATTGTACTTCAATATACAGACAGAATTCCAAGTGTCTAGGATGCAGTATAAAGGCTTGGGTTTTTAAATATCTGAAAGATGAACTTTGTTTTTACCTTTTAAGCCAGGGCAAGCATGCAGCCGCTATTAAAAAATAAGGACCAGATAAATTATTTCCAACACATGAATCAGTTTAAGGTAAAATGGTACTTTATAATTTAAAAAATCATCTTGACAAGCATCACTCATAGGCTTGACCCTCACACACTCTATTGACTTAATAACCAAGACAAAACATACTTATCAGTACAATGGCTGAAATATTAATTTACATTATTGTATTTCAGGATGTTATGGTTCATTTGGTCCTACAATTGTAAGCTGAAGGAGTTATACTGACTCACAGAAAAACGGTACTAATCACTACAAAGAAGTTCAGTTGCCTAGTAATAGAAACCACTGATTTTTTTTCCACCTGTGACCGGAGAGCCCCTGTTTCAAAGAAATAGCAAGTGATCCTTCTTGAAATTTTTCTGCAAACTTCAGTAATATGAGCTTGTGTGGTTTGCTAAGTTAGGCTCTTCAGCAATTTGGATTGTTGGGATTTTTTTAATGGGTTTTCCCATTAAAATCCAGAGTTTTGATACATTTCAAGAACAAAGTGGAAAAGAGTAAGAAGCAGTGAAAAAAAAAAGAAAACAATTGCCTTCACAGAAAACCATGGCTACCAAATTTTAAATTCAGTAGAGATTAAACTAACCTCTTACAGTGAATAACAAATGGCTGTTAAAGAAACATGAAAGTTAACTAACCACAGACAAGCAGAAGCAGACCATTAAAGAACTCCACAGAGCAAATAATGGAAGGGAAATTCTGAATCACCGCTGGTGAACTATTGATATTCCCGTAATGCAGTGAAAATATTGATGGACAGAAGTTCTAAGACTCAATTCAAATTACACTGTCCTGAATTTAGGAGCTGTTTAACATAGAATAAGTAATCTGTTGTCTGTCAGACTTGGTCATGTCATATACACAAATAAAATAAAACTATCTAATTACTTTCTACAGGGTTTCAAAACTTTCTGTAAAAATACCCATCAGTAATTAATGTCAGAGACCATTTAACTACCTTAGAAATAAAACAATTTACCCTCATGCTGGCTCATGATGCTGGAATGCTTGAGCAGAAATCAGCTGCTTGCAGCAAGCACTAAGTGCAAATAGCTCATTTAGATATCACACATACTCACAGTCACCTGCTAAGGCAAGCATGAGGCATTAAGTTTTTGCAGTCTTTTACAGCTGATGACTTTTTATTTTTATATTTTACAGCGTTGGATTTGGGAGATTACATCAAGTTAAACTACACCTGAAGAAAAATAAATATATAGAGAGAAAAAGAAGATGCAAATGTTAAAATGTTGATACAGTTGTGTATTGACATTTTAAGAAATCAATCTTTCTGTTCTGTAGCAGTCCCCTGAAATATGACACAAAAGTGAATAGTTCTAAGAACTAGCTCTACTGTTATTATGTGAACAGCCCCCTTTTTAAAATCATAGATGAGCATGATTTCCTGACCTGCTGAATTCAGATCTAGTAGGTTTTTAAGTCAGTAAAAGGATGTTAACAAGGAATTGTAATGTTCAAATGTCTTTTTAAAAGGATTTTGTCAAGACTATATGCAATGCCTGTTCTGCTGTTCATGTGGATTTAGCCAAGCTTTGGTTAAAAACAGATTGGGACCTTTCTAAGCCTTTAGGACGTCCCAAACAAGCAAATAGAGCTAATAGATTGTGATAATCTCAAAGTCGCCTCAGTTATACTTTCATTCCTACAAAAGTTCTTTAGCTGAAAGAGTTCAAGCGTGAAAGAAGACATAAAAAACCCAAGGAGAAGGATGTGAAAAGCTGATTTAAAGTACCCTGTTCATCTGCCATTTTTTAGCCCATGGCATATGAGATCCATTATCATCCCCTGAGGAACTCCACTCCTGATCAGCTGCCAGTTGGACTTTGATCCATTAACCACCACCTCCTGAGCTTGACAATTGAGCCAGATACCCACCCATCTATGGTCCATCTGTCCAGATCTCACCACCTTATCCATGAGAAGGGTGTCATGGCAGACTGTGTCAAAAAGCCTTGCTAAAACCAAGACAAATGGCATCCTCTGTTCCGAGCAAATAATTTCGTCATAGACGGCAACCAGGTTGGTCAAATGGGATTTACCTTTGACAAATTGATGCTGGCTTTTTCCACTGACTTTCTTGTCCTTCACATTCTTCCACCAGTACCTGTTCTTGTTCTTTGTTTTATAGTTCAGGGTGTAAATTGCTTTCCCAGATGTTGAGCTCTCGGGGTTTTGTATTATTATGGTGTTTTTTGGTACTTATGAATGTGATTAATAAGAGTATTGCTGAATTCTCTAATGTCATAAAAAAATCAATTTACAGTTAAAAATTAATAAATATGTTAATGATTTTAACTGTAGCAAAATATAGTAACTCTTTTATTATAAATGTATTTAGTAAATTAATATTTTTCATCCCTGTGGCTGAATTTGAAGATAAGTTTGGGCCATTTTTCTTTTTAAAACTATGACATATAAAAAAATCCTTATAAAGAGAATCCATTTACTGTAACATACTTCCAGATACTTACAGCAAGTCAAGTTTCAAAGAAATATTGAGAGAGCTGTTTACAAGAATTATGCATTTCTAGTTCTTAATCAGTATTCAAAATTTTCCTTTATCCTTTGTTGACTTCTTGAGATGTGGCTTTAAATAGTATGAGTATAGGATGTCTGTTGATGATCCCTTAAAGTGTTTGTACTTGCTTGGGAGCAGGGAAAGCTGAATGTCACTGCTCTGTCAAACGTAGGTGAGTGATGTTGCATTAGAGTTAGTGGCTGTTTTGAGCCAGCGGGAGCAATAGACTGGTGAGATACATATATGTATTTCTAAGACATAGAAACAGGAAAATAAAATAAAGAATGAAATTGCTATTAAAATTATGGAAGCATCATTCCCCTCCACTGCAAGTCGAAATGCTGACATTAACAATTTATTTCATTTCCGTGTGTCCCAGGACCCTTTACTATCCCTTTTTATAGCTCTAGAAACTATTACAAACCTTTACAGAATCAGGTTTTGAATTTTGTGCATGTGAGTTTCAAATCTTAAATGTGTGGCTTGACAGGAGAGAGTTTATAAGGTTCTACATTTGGGGTTTTTTGTTGCTGTTGTTGTGCCAGTAAAATACTGATTTGGGGCACTTTCTATGTGTATAATTTTACATAAGTAAGACATGGGGAGGGGGAAGGAATTAATGAACTCTTGAAATGCAATTGTCAGTCTCTATCTAATAAAGTGTAATTAACTGTAATCTATCTCATCAGGGTGTAGTCAGTGTTTTGGCAACAGCTGCGGAACATACATGTTTGTATACCCTGCCTAGGTGCTTCTCTTGCTGGTGACCACCCTTCTATCTATGTGGTATTAATATATGCAATGTACTGAATATTTTGAAACTTACGTTTAAAAATCTAGTAGCTTGTGTACTGCTTCCAAAGAATAAATTAAAAAAGCTGATTATCTTTAGTGTGTAAATTTCTAGCTGAGATAGTACTACACTGGAGCTCAGACTTCTTTGTCTTAGGTGTCCCAGATTTCATAAGCATTGAATCATAGAACCATTTAAGTTGGAAAAGGTGTCTAAGATCACTGAGTCCAACTGTTAACCCAGCACTGCCAAGTCGGCCGCTGAACCATGTCTTCGAGTGGCACATCTACACATCTTTTAAATATTTCCAGGAATGGTGACTCCGCCACTTCCCTGGGCAGCCTATTCCAATGCTTGACAACTCCTTCTGTGAAGAAATTTTTCCTAATATCCAATCTAAACCTTCCCTGGCACAAGTTGAGGTAATTTCTTCTTTTTGTATCGCTTGTTACTTGGGAGAAGTGGCCGACCCCCACCTGGCTACAGCTGCCTTTCAGGCAACTGCCTGAGAGCGAGGGATAAGGTCACTCCTGATCCTTCTGTTCTCTGGGCTTCACAACCCAGCTCCCTCAGCTGCTCCTCGTAAGACTTGTGCTCCAGACCCTTTATCAGGTTCATTGCTCTTCTAATGAGTACCACTATACTTTAGTTTTCACTATTTGATTAAAATTCTGGAAGAATTTCTCTCAGTATCATTCCATTCATTTAAAATTCTCTAATACTGCCATGTAAAAAGGTAGTTTTTTGTTAATAGGCCAAATTAATTGAAACAAAGCTGAATTAATATCTTTATTTTTGAAAGATGAAATTGATATTAGGTGACGGAATAATTAAAGTACTATTAAATTGAGTGAATTTGCCCCTATTAGCATTTTCTAAACTGACCCAAAATTAACAAAAAATACTACAATAATGTTATTTTTTGAAGAGCCAGATGTAAACGAGTCAAAGTTGATCAGGAAATACTTGAATTTGGAGATATCTGATTTTAGAGACAAGAAGTTCCTAATGATTGATAACAAAACTCTAAATACATTTTTGTTCAAGACTCTGATGGTCCTTTTCAAAGGCCATCTTGAATATTTGCATCCTGGTGCTGAGCTGTGGTTTAATGTAAAGCTCTACTTTGTTGTGAATTATGGAAACAGCAGGCATGATTCTGTCAGGAGATGACAAGGCTTTTCATTGTGATGTTCTCTGTTCAAACGTTAATTCTCGTAGGTGTCCTTGCCTGTGTGGCAAGTCTCGTGTTGATTCCCATTAATCCATAGCTTGTAGAAGCTTTGATAACTTTGTTATCAAAGTTTAAAGGTGTTTTCAAAATCTTTTAATGTATAAGTTACTCTGTCTGATAGCTTCTTGAGTACTGTCTGAGTGAAAAAATCTATCAACACTTCAGCACATCCTTTAGCATCATGTTTAAGACTGGGTATTTGAAGGATATATGATTTTGTAGCATGTTTTTGTCATGAGAATAAGTACTGCCTGACTAAATAAAAAACAACGCAGGAAAAGGAGTTTATTTTCAGTGAGTGACTGTTATCTCAGATGTGGCATGAAACAACTGTGTTCTGGGAAATAAAGCAATGTACATGGAAGAGCTAAAGGACAAAGAGATTATCTGTTAGACTGACCCAAGGGCTAAAAGCAAGGAAACTGCCAGCTAAACAGAAGTCCATGAATATACATCAGAGCAGTGCTGAGCTGAACCATGTCCCCATTCCTTCTGCCCACATACTCAAACCAGACAAGCCAAGCAGGAGGGCAGGAACCAGCAGAGCAAATTTTCCTTTGCTATGTCTCTGAATGCTGTATCAGACAGAAACCCCTCTTTACTGTTAAAGTGATCTAAAGGAATTTGAGACATTAGGCTGTCTTCCTTGAATGGAACATTAAAAAACAGAACTGAAAAGGAACACCTGCTGTGAGTGACTACAGAGTTCTAGTTCCAAGTTTGTCTTTACATTAATGACATTTTTGCTCCACCTACTGGTAGGAAGGTTTGGAGCCTTCTGAATTGCCATCAGGCACTTGCACCTCCTTCTGCAATTAGTCCTCTTGTTGAGATTAGATTAAATTTCAGTGTGCTGAAAAAAGAGAAAAAAAAAAATGTTGACACCTCTTTAAAAAATTTGGGAGTGGGAGAGAAATTTTAATTTTAAGGGAGAAATAAGCATCATGGCTCAAAATGTACAAACAGGTAAGTGTTACCTGCGGTGAAGATGGCTGGTGCTCATAATTTTGGACGGTAAAACAAAGAACAAAACAACCCCTCAAAAATAAACAAATTCCCTCTGCAAAACATTCTACAACTTTATACCTTAATATTGTAGGTGATTGTTGGTTAATTGTCTAAAATCTGCCAGGCTATGACAAAGCACAAAACTGTCCTTATATGATCTTCCTTTCTTGCCTTATTTCTTGCCTTATTTCAGTCATTCTGAAACACTGGTCTGATAGCAGTGAGCATGTCGCAGTTCTGATTGCTCATTTTGCCACATTTCTTGATTACTGTGTGATGTCAATGAAAATAGGACTTCTGAGTTTATTTGCACAGCTGTTGTGATTAGTTATGTTTGGTTTTAAGCCAGGAGGTTCTCAAAGGTTTACTCTGCTGTTTCTGAAGTTGTCAGTTTACTGCCTCTGTCTTTTTAGAATGATATCCAAAGACATTTGTTGGATGTATTGTTTCATTCTTTTTCACTGGACTGAAGTCAATGAATAAGCTTCTTTGAGAATTACTGATTCAACAGCTGTAGATTTCTCTCCTAATTGCAAACTGAGGTCTTCATGAGGACACTGTGCATTAATATAATGGCAATTCTTTAACAAGGCTTATGTGGTGAAGTTGATAACACTGTACAAATCAGATTGTAGTTTTTCAAATGGGAAAAAAACCCTCAAGCCCACTAGTAGCTGAGGTTTCATTGACATTCTGTAGATACTTCTAGTTGCAGTAGGTGCAATGCCTGCTCTGTTTGGACCAGTGTATCTGAATTCATATTAAACCAGGGTCTGCTAATCCCACACAAAATCACAGAACAGGTAACTTGGTAGGGACACTTGGAGATTACCTAGACCAATACTCTTACTGAAGTAGGATTAGCTAGACCAGGTTGCTCAAGGATGTGTCCAATTGGGTCTTGAATATCACCAAAGATGGAGACTTCACAGCCTCTCTGAGGAACCTCTTGCAATGTTTCATCCCTCTCACCATAAAGAAGCTTTTTAGACAAACAAATTTGAGCCCACAAAAAGGTATGTTAGTACTTCATCATATGGATATCATAGTGAGATATAAAGTGAAGTACTTGTGACCTCTGCAGGACTGGGTCATTGTGACTAAAACCATAAGAATTGGGCTGCCTAGCATAGGAGTGGAGATGGAAGACATACCCATGAGTCTGCAAACGGAATCAGAAAATGCCATTATGCTTTTGTCCCACTCTTATTCAGTGAAGAAACTCTCCCTACATTCACATCCTTGGCTGTAGCTGCCTGTCTCTTTGATTCTGTAGGCTCCCTCAGCTGTGTTTCCGAGTCTGTCCATGGTTCCACAAGTGTAACAGCAGAGCTGAACTATTCAGAGGCTAAACAAAGAATCAGCCAGACTATTATCCTCTAGATATAATGCAGAGAAAAGCATAACTTTAGAGCAATTTTAACAGGAATAGATACCTGCTCTTACAGCCATCAATGCTCTGTAAGTTATTTCCTACATCCTGAAAATGTGTAAATTCCAGAAAATATGTGAAATTCTGATGCTGCTGAAAAAAAAATCCTGTCAGCTATTTTTAGTTATTAAACTTTTAGGTATTAAATTCCTATCGACTACGTTTAGGGATTGGAGGAGAATGTATCGAGACTAGCCCTGGGGAGAAAACTTGGAAGTGTTTGTGGATGACAAGCTCAACATGACTCAGTAATGTGCACTCACAGCCCCATAAAGCCAACTGAGCTGCATCCCAGCAGCCAGCAGGGTCAAAGAGATGACGGATTCTGCCCCTCTGCTCCTCTGCTCCGGTGAGACCCCACCTGCAGTGCTGCATCCAGCTCTGGGGGCCCCAGCACAAGAAGGACAAGGACTTGTTGGAGTAAGTCCAGAGGAGGGCCACAAAGTTGATGAGAGGGCTGGAGCACGTCTCCTATGAAGACAGGCTGAGAGAATTGGGGCTGTTCAGTCTGGAGAAGGCTCCAAGAAGACCTCAGAGCACCTTCCAGTAGGCAAACAGGGATTACAAGAACGGTGGCGAGGGTGGAGGCCAAGGGGGAATGGCCTTGAGCTGAAGCAGGGTAGGTTTAGATTAGATGTAAGGAAGAATGTTTTTACTGTGAGGGTGATGAAGAATTGGAGCAGGTTGCCCAGAGAGGTTGTGGACCTCCCATTGCTGGAGATGTTCAAGGCCAGACTCGATGAGGCCCTGAGCAACCTGGTCTAGTGGAAGGTGTTCCTGCCCATGGCAGGGGGTTTGGAACTGGATGATCTTTAAGGTCCCTTCCAATCCACACCATTCTATAACTCTATGATTCTATAAATTGACTACAATCTGATTAGTACTGTCTGGTTTTGACTTCCTTTTTACAGTCTCCTTTAAGATACTAACTGTATATATCTAAAAATAGATGCTGTGCTTCTTTCAGTAAAGATGGGCTCACATGAGTAATTATATGCCAAATGTAGGCAGCTGGTGAATTTTTAGGGGTATTCATCAGAGAAAATGCCTTTTTTTATGTGTAAACTGACCATTCCATCTTTGTGTGGCTATGATAGAACAGGAAATACACATGTGCAGATATGTACACACATTTACACACATGTACACACATATACACACGAGAGAAAAAAAACCACTGCATTTTAAAGTTGTAATCTACTAATCCTATTTGTATAATAGAAAGTAATTATTGAGTTGAGGAAGTAAAATATGGTAAATGGCAAAACAAGAAGTGGTGTTTTCTCTCTCAGAAAGGGGAGAGAGACCTGCTGATGCTTAAGTAGTGGCATTGATCAGGTGCAAATTAGTGACATAATACAGCAGAAATTTTTCTCTCTGTCTTCCTTTGCTCTGCTTCTTGTAGGGGTTATGATGATTTTTGTATCTTCTCAGTGGTAAGCTCTAATTCCTCTAAGGTTATGGGGATTTCAAAGAATAAGGACTAGATACTTCTGGTTCTGTTGTACACTTTCTGTTCTGGTGTTTGGCTTAATTGCCAGCATTTCTGCTATACATACCCAGCACAAGAAAGAAAAATTTCAACAAGCAGTAAAAATTTTCTGGGGATGGGTGTCATTTTCCCTCTGTTCCTAATTATGTATTTTGTATTTTCACTCCATAAGGATTGTAATACATGCCAGATACACGGGTTTTATTCTTTTCCTGTTGCCTAAAAACCAATCATCCCAGCTCTCAAGATCACATTCAACCAAAAGTAATACTGACCTTTTTCTTTTTGTTGATGTTTACAGCCCTGGGGATCTCTGTTATCACCTGTATTCTCAAACCTTTAATATCTTCTTGTCCTTGTTTCTTGGTGGCCACTGTTACCTAACACGTGTGACTATTCTCTGTGACTGTTCTGTCAACCACTAGCTACAGAAGGAAGGGCTTGTAAGAAACAGGCTGATGCCTTGTTTTTTTTTCTGAAAAGGCATCTGTTATGATGTAAGGTTTTTATATACACACATTGAAATACACTCATAAAACTATCAGCCTTTTCAGAACATCAGAATCTTACCATTGCAATAAAGACAATTGAGATCTGACAAGAACATCAGTAGTGTTAGCAGAGCTCAGGAGATTTGAAAAAACTGATTAGAATTACAATAATAGATTTCTACTCTTTTGACTATTATGGTATCACCGGAATGAATTTGATCATGCATCTTAATGCTATTATATCTATTCTGTTACAGTGAAGGAGTTTTCTTAGCAGAGCAATCCAACATACTATGGAAAAATACGTCAGTGAAAACTTAGGTAGTCTTAAGGCTATACCTTTTTTTCTCTTTTTTTGTAGAAAAACAGATGATTTGGACACCTAAAAATAGTAGGCATTTGAAAATGAAGCATAAGCATATAAAATAATTAAAGGCTTATTTAATTTTGACTAATTGGGGATATTTAAGGTCACGTGAAAGATTTCAGGAATATAGATTTTTTTCTGCCAAGAATTTTAACAAGATAACATCCAAAGTACCAAGTGTGAATATCTTGGGCTGGCATTAGATAGAAGAGCAGTACTGAAGTAGTAATGTACATACTTAACATTTTGGTTTTCTGAAGATTGATCAGGGTAAGAAGATATTTTTAAAATCTAAGAACAGCAGTAGTTAAAGAAACTGAAAAAATAGGGCTCTGGAATGTAAAAGAAGAGTGAAAAGAGCAAAGCAGTGATCCAGGCAGAACCCTAAAGAAGAATTTAAAACTCGTAATACAGAACAAAATTTATATATGAACATGCAGAATTTTTAAACTCTTTTACTATGGCTAGAGATATGGATAGAGCAGGCAATAGATTTAGAGAGTATGTGTATGAGTTTGGATCCAAAAATGGAGTGAAGGACTCCAGTGCTCCTACAAGGTGATTGATGCTCAGATTCATAGTCTCAATATGAAGTTCTTTAACCCTATTTTCCATGTTTCAATGAACTGCAATCCATCATAAACAAGTTTTTTAAAACATGTACTTACTGACATGAATTTTTACATGAATTATGTCAAAAATTCACAGTCTTACAAGAATTGCAAGTTTTGTGGTTTGTCGCGGTCCGGAGCTTGGCGGTGCCAGAGCACGAGGTGCCGTGACCTTCCTAAAAGCATCTCCACGGTGAAGCCGCTCGGCAGGACCACCACACGCTCACACACACATACACGCATGCACACACAGATAGCTCCAGTAATGTGAGTTGGCAGCAAGGAGGCAGGAAGGGTCTTCGTATGGGATTCCACGTATGGAGAAATTTAATGCAGCCATGCTCGTGAAGGGTTCCAAGGACAAAGACAAAGAACACGGGAGGGTCCAGGTTGATATACGGGAGCGGAGGGAGCATCAGAGACCAATGATCTGAGGGCATGAGGGTGGTACGCAGGCGGGACTAGGGAATGGGAGCCAATGGGGAAACTCTGGGGGAGTGGAGATGGGGCAAGGGCCAATGGGGGGAACCTGGACTGGAGAACTTTCTAGGACAGGAACACATAAGGTATAAAGGGGCAGGGAGGCCAACGGGCCAATCAGGGAAACAGAACTGGGGTACATTAACATAACAGAACAGAGCATCCCGGGGGAAGCCTCTTTTCTCACCCTAACCTGGGAAGGAATCTGTGATACTAGGGACTGTCTCACCAGGGACTCTCTTTGTTCTTTGTACCACAGGCTTACTGGCCACCACAGTGGTTGAGTATTTTAATTGCCTAGAATTCCTTCTGTCAATTCCCAAGGTCTGTAACAGTTTTGAGAAATTATAGAAAAGTCCCTGTTCATAACTGCTTCTCCTTATTATTAAAGAATAAGGCTACTATTAACTCTGTGTTTTATTCCTTCCTGAAAAAAAAAAAAAAAGCCTTTTTTTTTTTTTTTTTTTGTTTTTTTTTTTTTTAATTTTAGCAGAAACTAGAAATACAGCTTTGGCATAGTTTTTTATATTCTCTTTCAAGTTTTAATCAATTAATATTCCATTTCTCCATTTTCTTGTTGAACTGAGGTATTTTTCTAGAGGTTTACCAAAGTAGGCAATCTTTATGTAATAAATTGCTTTAGAGTAGGCTTAACTACCTTACCCTCTTGTAAAATTCTACTGAAGTTAAAGGAACTGTTCTGGCAGAAAGAAGTAAAGCATCTTATTCACACTGTGTACTCTTGGCCGAGAATTTTATCTCTTCAAGCAACTCTCAGGGAGGAGGAAGGCAGGTTCAAACCTTATGAAGTGGCATGTGTTAATCTTCTCCAGTTAAAAACTGTATTACACTTTGATTGGCATGTACCTTAGAGCTTACCACTTCTTTTTTCTGCAGATGCTCTATTAAAAACCAATTAACTTTCAGTGTAATCAGGTATTTAACTTATCAGTTATGCAGTGAAAAATGTTGGGGGTGATAGCAATGACAAACAGGCTTACTAACTAATCAACTGTCTAATTAATTTGAAAGTCTTTCATGTTTGATAAAAATTATGCATAAAACGAACTGTTTTAAATCCTGGGGATAAATATACCTGTAGAAAATCCTTTGGGAAGGTTTGTCTTGAGAGATATTCAGAAGGCAGCTGAAAGATGCAAAGGTGTTATGGTACAGAACATTTTGGTTTCTTCTTTCTTATGTTACCTTCATCAGATGTTAATAGAAAAATTTAGAAAGAGAAAATGATTAACTAAGGTTAATTAATAAATGGCCTTTTCAATGATGTCAAAACTGATGTTCCAGGACAGATCTGCATCTGTAATCACGGAATATTTAATTTCCTGAAAATTTCAGGGCAGATTATTAGTTCTGTCCTGTTATTTATAAACATGATGGCCTTTTCATCCCAAACAGGCGATTATTGACAGGGTTTGGATATTGGGCACTGCAGAATTTGATGTGTGGGAAGAGGTCAGGAACTACCCTGTGACAGTCAAGCCAGGTCTACCTGACTTGGCAACAGATAGAAACAATCCACACCAGAATTTCAGTATGAGGAGCACATGGCAACGCTGCTCAAACATCATTAAGAAATAACGGTAGCTGTGGGGAGTAGGAGAAATGAAAAGAAAGTTGAGGCAGGAGGATGAGCAGGATGCACAGGAGACAAAAATGGAGATGCACAAGGTTATGTGAAGAGCACATTTTGCAGTAACCAGAGAAGAAAATGCAGGAGACATAGGGAAGAAGACATTGCTGGGAATGCTGCTAGAAAAAAAGCTCTTGAAAGGGGATGATCCATGCTGGAGAAGGTCTGAGGACTGCAAGAGCACTGAAGGACCGCAAAGCATGGAGAACCCTGAGGTACTGCAGGCTACGGTGGAGCCAGCTGCTGAAAACTGTGGGAATGGTGATTAGAAAAGGGCAAGGAGAACTGTTGAACTGAAGCTGAGCCTATGAGGCCAGGAGCAAAGCTGTTATCCTATGTGTCAGTATAATTGCATGAGTTTTTTTCCTCAATACCTGAATCAATAATTAAAAATTGTGTTAATTGACAATAAGTAAAATGAAGTTAAAAATCTCCTGGTCAAGATTGCTTTGCCCATGAAGGTAGTGGAAACAGAAATGTAACTTAATTTCAAATATTTTTTTTAATTAAGTTTAATTTTTTTTCTTTTTGTGTACTAGCTAAAATAAATTAAATTAGCAAAACTTCTTTAGAAACGTTCATTTATTGTGGCAATGTTGTCTAAGCAGCTTGGGCTCATTATGGCTTCTGAAAGTTTATTTTTAATTTTTTTTTTCTGTGTTTTGACAGTCCAAGAATTTTGGGTAGATACCTGTATATTAATAGTTACATCTAGTGGAAGATTTGAACATACATTGCTCAACTTGAATGTTTCTTGCATACCGTGGAGACCGGAACTATAGTCTGGGCGGCCTGACTGTCTAAAAAGTGCGTTAAGAATGGGCTACTTTGAGAGTGAAAATGCAAGTCAGACAACAGAAGCAGGCAACATTATCCTGATCTGTCAATCCAGCCATTCTTTAGGTTGCCTCTTTCAGCGGTTGAATAGATAACTAAACTGCATAATATTCACTACTTTCAATTTTGCTTCACTTCCACAGCTAATAAAAGGAACTGTAGGAGATTTTTAGAATACCTTAGCAGAGTTAGGGAATAGTGGTAATTTAGCTACAGGCTCAGTTTACCAGCAAGTGTGGATATGGCTCATAAGTTGCTGCTGTAATGACAGCAGGTTCGTGGAGAAGGAAGGGTGGTTTAAAGATTAGCTGGGAGTACAGCAGCTTTCCCCATGCCTTAAACTTACCTGTGAGTCATTCTTTATTTCAGAAGAGGATCTGAACCCAACACTAGACTACAGAGAAAGGTGCCTACAGCTAGCCACTGGGAAATGTAATTATGGATCACTGAAAATTTTCCAGCTGCTCTAGTTGTAAAGAATGGTTTCAGATATCTACTATAGAACAAAAGTGCTGCTGTCATACTATTGAGATAAATTAAATGACATGGTTATCTCTCTTTTGAAGGTTTTTAACATGCAGCTTTTGTTTTCAAACAAAACATGCAGCTTTTGTTTTTCAAGGGACTATTTCTCAGTTCATACTTTACAAAAAATGCAAGGCTCACTAATGAGGACTGGAGCATAACTTTGTTGAGATACTCAGGTGGGAAAGAGGTTTTCACTTTTCTTTTTATTCCTAGAAACTTGTACACTTCTCTGTAACATTAAGCACATAAAAGAAAACAGTTTTCTCTCTGCATGTCGCCCCAGCCTGCAGAGGTATATCTGAACTAAAAAAAAAAACCCTGCAAAGATTGCTTGCGTTACAAATACAGCCATTCTTTGGACCATGATATACAAGATTTTATGCTTAAACATTTCTGCACACAGGCACATACATCTCCTCTCCAGGGACAGTTTTCTGTCGTACTGCTGTTGGTGACTGGATTCAGCAGGCTCCTCGTGGAGCTGTGCTTTCTGTGCCCTAGGGAGGTCTAGCAATCCTGACGCTCTCAGTGCAGCTTTTGATCTTCTCTACTGGGATCCTCTCTGCACCATTGCTTTGCTTTATTCCTGGGCCTTTCCAAAGACAAATATGAACCGTTTGGATTACAGGCATGTTTCAAGGTGGACACTTGGTTGTTTCGATGCAATTTTTGGCTGTTTCTTGGTCATGTCTCCCCATCTTATTTTAACAGTCAACTCTGTATCATTCAATCTCACTGTTCTGTTTATCGCCTCATTTCCATGTGACAGCACGAGAACTTCCCCACTTCTATCATCAGGAAAGTTCTGTCTTTGATTTTGCACCAATCTGGACATCACAACCCGCAGGAAGTATACAATGCAGAGCAAGCATCCAAGTGTTTCTAGGTTTAGGCACCACTTGGCAAGGGATTTTCAGGAAGCACTTTTGAATCTGAGGACCTCAGTTAATTCTAAATCTTGCACTGGCCATCTATCTGTAGGTCATCTAGTTCTTAATGTTTTTTATAATACTGATGACTTGAGAAATTCTTACCAGGCCCCATTTGCTGTAACTTAGAGATACATAATAAAATAGTTCAGAGTATTTGAGTCTGAATAAACATGACAGATTAAGTGTAACAACTTGTTAGAAACCTCTAATGAATTGCTAAAGGTATAGAATTATATCTTCTAATGTACTCCCATGCTGCTGGAGGAAGTTGCTTCTATTCATCTCAGTGAATACAAAAAAAAAAATCTTTTAAGTTTATTTTAATATTCATGACTGTATACTTAATATTCATTGGAGATTTTAGGGAGCTAGCAAAAATGTGACGTAATCCTTTTTTTGCTATACATACTGACTCTATTTGGATGGATGTGGAGAACAAGTTTTTTTACCCGAATTTGACTGGAAATTAGGCTGTCCAGCCAAAATCTCACTTGATGCAGGAACATAAGCCTAGCAGGTTTTGAAAAGGCACAGAAGTAACAGGCAGCTTTCTGATTTCATCCCAGGGAAAGCAGGTCATATACAGAGGAACAAGCTGCATAAGGGTTCTGACAGAACCTATGTTTACACTGTATGAGGACATTTTAAAAGCTTAAGGAGAACATAATCAAGAACACCAAATTAGTTGTCTTGTTTAAAAAGCATTGCATTTAACAAGAGAAAAGTACAATAATAATTTAATGCTTCTTAAACTGTTTCAGTTCTAGGTCATGTGCTACACCAAAACCTCTCCAAGTCTGACAATGCAAAGTTGAAATAAGCATATTTTACTGCAAGTAATTTTGAAATGCTTTGGGCAACTCTTCACTAGTCATTAGCTTAAATACTTAGGGAAAATCCTATTAAGAATATAATCTTTATTTCTATTCAAGAGAAAAATTTAAATTTGTATTTGGTTACCGTATCAGGAATAAATTCAGTGAGTATAATTGTCCTTTCCTACTAAATTTATCTTTATAGCTATATTAGTGAGGAGAAACAAAATCCATTTGCAATGTAATTTTCAGATGTACTTATTTTCTTTACTTTTCTTTAGCTTTTTGTCACAAAAAAAAGAGTTTTTGTTGAGTAAAAGACTTAACCCTTTTCTCTCACTGACAAAACGGGCTGGTATGAATCTTTCAGCTATGCCAAAAAAGGTGCTGGTATTCTGTTGCAGTGGCTAAGTCCACTTTACACCCCCCAAGTTACCCTGAAAGTGATCTTTCCCTACAACACTGTGCTAGAAAGTTCTCCTTTTGTCTAGATCCTGCTGGTCACTGGCCGTCTCCCCCCTCCCATCCCCTTTCCCACTGGCCCCTGTTATGTCACTCAGCCTTGCCTCTGCCCCCTAGCCCTCAGACTATTGGTTTTGGATGCTCTGCCCGCCTTTGGGAGTTTTCAGGGTAAAATGGGCACGGGTTTTGGTTCTGGGTTCTTCTTGCCTCTGTTCCCCTTCGGGCCATTAAACACCTCGGAATTGCATGCAGAGAACCCCTCTTGCCTCTTCGTCTCTGGTTCATGCGTAGACTGTGTGTGTGAGTGGCTGTTTGTGACTATCTGTGAAGGTGAGGTTGTTTGCACACGTAGGTGCTACCGCAGTGCCGCCTAAGCGTGTCCACGAGGGACCCTGTGGAACAAATGCAGCATCGATCCACTGAAGCTCTCTCTCAGTAGTATTCTACTTGGCTGCCCTAACTGATCTCTTTTCTGAGAAGTTTCTTCCACTTCCCCAGACCTGCATTATACAGGTCAAAACTTCTCTTGTTAATGACATAAACAGTGTGACTGAGTGCAAACTCAGCAAGCTTGCAGATTACACCAAGTTGAGTATGCAACTGTTATGCTGGAGGGGTGGGATGCCATCCAGAGGGACCTTGACAGACTTGAGGAGTGAATGCTTGGGAACCTCATGCAGTTCAATGAAGTGGTCAGGGCAATCACCAGTATGAACAGAGTATGTGGAAGGAAGGGAGGAAGAACAGCCCAGCAGGGGACTTGGGGATTAAAAATTGAACATGAGCCAACAATGTGCCCTGGCAGCCTAGAAAGCCAGTTGTATCCTGAGCTGCATAAAATGAAGCAGCAGCAGGAGCTTTTGGGAGGTGATTCTTCCTGCTCTATTCTGCCCTTGTGACACTTCACCTGGAGTACTGCATTCACTTCTGGAGTCCACTGCTGGGTACAAGGAAGACATGGACCTGTTAGAGCTGTTCCAGAGGAGGGTCATGTAAATGGATGGTGGAACACCTCTCCTACGAAGACAGGCTGAGACACTCCATGTTTTTCAGTCTGGGTAAGAGAAGGCTCCAGGAAGAGGTTACTGGGGCCCCTTATATACAAAACGCGGCTTATAAGAAAGATTTTACCAAGGCCTGTAGAGACAGGATAAGGGACACTTATTTTAAACTCAAAGAGGGCAGATTTAGACTTTATATAAGCGATAAATTCCTTATTGTGAGGATGTGAGGCACTGGAACAGATTGTCCTGAGAAGCTGTGGACAACCCATCCCTGAAAGTGTTCAAGGCCAGGCTGGATGGGGCTTGAAGCAACCTGGTCTAGTGGAAGGTGTTTCTGCCCATGGCAGCAAGGTTGGGATTAGATGATCTATAAAGTTCTTTCCAACTCAAAACATCCTATGATTCCATGATTTTATGATTTGTTCTAGGATTTGTAGCTTTTTAAAATTTAAATAGTTGCACATTTAAGTTCTTAATTTCTAATAGATCAAGAGTGCAGTTGTTACAATAACTAAACTGAAGTTGTTGCTGCAGACTAACATTATTCCAATTTTGTTCTGTACTGTATTACAACTTGTGTAAGTAGATGCAGGGAAATAGAGAAATTGAAATAAATGTGTGATGTCAAGCATGTTTTACACATAAATCTTCTATAATGAAATTCAGACATATTTCTGTCATTGGTTTGTACATAATATTAGTGTAACTGAGCAATGCTTATACTACTCTTACCATGTCATTCAGATTTCTAATCCAGAAACATCTTCAAATTTCATGCAAATAATGTATATTTGTTCTGCTTATTCAGGCATATGTTAAAGTATTAAGAGGAAAACTACCTTCTCCGTTCACTATATTTAAAAAACTTGTGACTTTCAGCTTTATGCTCAGATGAGTAATTAGTTCCCAGATCCTTTGATTTGACTGAAGTCAGCAGAGAGATGGAGGAGCAGTGACTGTAATCAATATTGTATCTCTCTATGGGTTCTTAAATGGAATCAACATATAAATATGCTCAATCCCACTGAATGAAACACAAACTACATTTCTACACTACAAGATGGGAACCCTAAAAAAATGTAGTTGCTTAGATCCAAAGATTCAAGGGGGGTTAAGAAATCACTGTAGCTGGGATTAAGAAATAAAATAATTTGAATTTATCCTTTACTTGCTCAATATGCTTAGGCTATGCTTTTCTGAAGTAAAGTTCTGTATTTAGGCTTTGTATAAATTTTATGAAAATTTGCAATGAATAATAGTGTACTATAGCAGCAGAATGAGATTTCTTTTCCTAAGATACTAGTAAGAAAGATGCAGTCAGAGCAAATGCTACTCAATGTGAGTATGTTTTCAAAATACTTGTCACCACTAATTGGCAATTCCACTGCTTGCTCAGGAAAAACTGTATGAGCATCTCAACCTGTTGATTAAGAAATCTTCTGGGTGTCTTGATGCAGATGGGTAGAGGAATTGATGTGGAGGGGGATGGAATGAATGGTCTGTCACACAGCCTGCCAAATGAACCTCAGTTCTGATTATCATCGAGAATAAAAATGCACATATGTTATCTAATACTTGTTTAAAATGCATGCTCTTATTTAGGTATAGAACCTTACTGCCTAGTGCCTGTTTGCACTTCTAAGTACCAGACAAGATAAAACTATTCTAAAATGACCATTAAAAAAATCCAAATACCCCCTCAAAAATTTAGAATATTTAACTCAAATTTATCAATCAGAACAGGTTTAAAAGTTGTTCCAACTGGTGTTCCTGAAAATTAAGTATTTGGTTGATTTTTGTATGTTCATTTCTGGATTTTCGAGTTATCAGTATCTTCAGGTTCTACAGAAGTAGGGGCAACTTGAGCAGATTGCTCAATTCTGTGTCCAATTGTGTTTTGAATATCTCCCAGTATCTCTACCACTTCTCTGGGAAGCTCATGCCTGTCTCTCACTACTTGCACAACATAACTGTTTTCTTGTGTTTTGATGCAATTTCCTGTCCTTCACTTTGTGCCCATTGACTCTTGTTCTGCTACTGCACGTCACCAAGTAGCGTCTTTCTCATGTTCATTCCCTCAAAAGCAGGTATTTGTATACATTGATAAGACCCAACCTGAGCCTCCTCTTTTCCAGGCTAAAATGTGACAGCTCTCTTAGCCCTTCCTCATGACAAATCCTCCAATCTCTCAACTTCTTTGTATGTCTTTGTCAGGTTCCCTCCAGAAAATTCTTATCTTTCTTGTGTGAGCAAACTAGGTATTTACAAAGATAAATCAGCAACTGATTGAGGGAGAATGTTATTTTAAATTGACTGCAGGTTATATTGGTGAAATTTTGTGCATAAACACCTTTAAAATATTATATTACATGAACATAGAATGTAATTTTCCAGGATTTAATGCAAATTTTACACAGAATTTATAGATGCTTTTGAAGGTGGGAACTTCACGGTCACAACTTTTCTTTTGTTCTGTCAAATGAGAAGAAAAAAGGAAAGTTACCTGGTGTTAAAGTCTTAATTCCTGTTGATTCAAAGAGCTTCTGCATATTATGTGAAAATGAATAATACCTTTAGGCTTTTTCTCACAAGAGATAATGAATGACGTGTTTCTATCCTGAACAGATAAGCTTAAAATGAAAATCCAGCACAGCCTTAAACCATGCATATGTTCTGGTTTATGTATGGAGATTCTACTAGCAGAAGGGTGTTTTGCTGTTACGTTTTTGGGGATTTTTTTGTGTGTTTGTAGTCTAGGGAAAGAAACAACTTTCATCAGCAAGGTTGGGATCAAAACCATAAAGTGAGGAAGTTCTATAAAATTGTTTTATTAGCTGCACAGCATGCTTCAGAAAAGTTGTCTGGTTTTGGAGTAATAACTTTAAGAAATAGTGAGATAGCGTAGATGGAGTTGTTTTTTTAAGGTCAGGACATTTCACTATTTTTACCATCTATATAAGTATGTAAGTGACCTTTGTAACCTACTGATCATACCACACTCATGGTTTCTGATTAGTAGTGTATTCTGAGGAGGACTAAAATATCAACTGGAAGTTACAGTGTAGTAGAAGATGAAACAAGCTTACTTAAACTGATTAATTTTTTCATGATAACTAATACAACTTCTTGGGTGAATGGATTAATAAGTAACTGGTGATCTGATTTCATTGAACCTTCAGAATGAACCCCCCATGGAGAGAAACGAAGGTTAAAAAAATAAAATTTTCGCTACTGAGTTATCTTTTTGAATATTCAGATTGTAGCATTCAAACATTAACTAAGCAGTGGCAAGACTTTCATAGCTGCACTGGACCTGGCTTGGGTGGAGTCAATCCATAAAGTGATGAGTTTTGTATCTGTGACTAAAACAATGCTGATAACACACCAATGTTTTCAATATTAGCGTACTAATAGGAGAGAGAATTACTTGGTTAGACTAAGGATCATAAAAAAAGTATCATTAATAAGAACACTTACAAGGGAATGAAGAATTTGTAGTGTAGACCCCAAGCTTCAGATCTCTTCAGGTCTGCTGATGTGTTTATTCTCCCAAACATAGAACTTCAATGGGACCTAAAACTGCCATGTGTTTGCATAACTCCTTTCTTCAAAAAAGTGGAAGATAGGTGTGGATATTTTCCAAATCTCATAGAAAAGTGGCAGAAAGCTTCTAGGTATCCATGGCATGTACATTCATATACATAAAGAGAGTTAGACATAAATATGCATATGTGTTTAATAGATATATATCTATACTATATAATAATAGATATGTATATAACTATAAATATATGTCTATGAGATAAAAATGTATTATATGCATAATAAATATATAACTTCAGACAGTATAACGGCTAGTTTAAACAGCCTTTTCCCCTTTAGCAGAGCTAATGAATAGAAGGCATTACATATTTGACCAGTAATGTTTTCTAATTCTGTTCAAAAGTGTTTCTCAAAGTGACATTTTTCAGTACACCATTTTTCCGCTGTGTGTAAGCTCTGTAAAAAAAAGAAAAAAAAATTAAAATCCTATGCCTTTTTCCTTTTATCTATTCCTAATCAGTGAATAATGTGATGAGAATAAGTCAAAATTTGGAACACTTTCTCCTAAGCCACTTATTTTTTTCCTGATTTTTATTTTTGTCTACTTCTTAACACTGTGTCTTCAATATGGGAGAAGCTATGAAAGGTAATATTTTGAGCATGAGAAGCAGAGGAAAAAGTTGAATTTAGCTCCAGCATAGCTGTCAGTATGTTATAAGTGGGTTGATCTCTGTTAATTAATAAGGTTAATGAATTCATTAATTAAGTTGGTGAGCTGTTTTGGGTAAGAGGGTTCGGGTGTAGTTGGTTGTTAACTGAAGTTCAATGTTGGGAATTGGTTTGTATTTGAAGTAGCACTTACGTATCGCTATTGGATGGCGTGTGAGACTGGTTGGTGGGTTGGAGTATCTAGAAAGTTCCGAGATGGACATTACATCATCGCTTACCGCACCAGAGAGGACACGGATTGGACTATAAGAGCAACCAATGAAATTGCCCCCTGGCCAAATGATTGGTCAGGAATGCACCCCTAAACGAGTCAATGACAGTGAGGATCAAAAAGTGCCTGACCAATCCTGAGCGGACCCAGAGACTGCATACACTGTTCCAGTGCCTACCACCGGGTCCTCCTTTGCTGATGTATTTGTCAGGGGAGCACCCAATGTCGCGCGCACGCTGCTTCATCTGCCTGGTTGTCTTGGGCTCTTGAACTACTCTCAGTTCCTATTCTCAGTCACTGTTAGTAAAACCAACTAAAATTGGCAACATTTTCAGCCAGTTTCTGACAAGTAAGTGTGGACCACAGTATTGTCTAAAAATTTGAAAACTTACAGTTATTTGAAATTCAAAGTAAAACTCACCTATTTTATATGCTGAACCCTGTTTTCTAGGTCTACTCTTAGCCTGTATATTCTGATCAAACCGACTTTAGATACTTTTTTGCCTCCAGACTTTTTTTGCCATTTCAATTACACAAAGATGGTGGGTTTTTTCTTCCACTAAAATTGCTGAATAAGTAGCTGTTTCAGAGACACTAAGGAAGGATTACTACAGACATATAGTTTATAGACAGCCTTAAATTTTTAATAGCAAAATATAATTTTTTAGAGTTTGAAGAATAAAACTGCATTCAGAATATTCTGTATTGCTTGAAGTCTGTCAGTAAATGTTGAGTATTAGTTGTTTTCAGCAACTTTCTTAGAAGACTGTTTGTTTCCCTTCGGAAATAAAAACTTGGGTCATTGATTGAAAATCTAAAAGGAAAAATAACTATTTTTAACAGGAATATTTCATGCCAGTGGCTGATAGTGGTAATAGCCTAAGGAGTATTTTCCAGCCTGCTCCATTTAATGTGGTCGGAAAATGCCATCTTAGAAATCCTCCAACTTTTCAAAATGTAATAATACATTTTCAGAGCACTTTTCTCCATTCATACACCATTTTAATGACAGGTTCAGTATGGTGAAACGTGATGATTTAAAACAAAAGAGAAGTGGATTGCAAATGGAAAGACTCCATAAAATCATGGAATTTAGAAAAGACACATTTTTTTTCAATGAAACAATGTGGGGTTTAGGTTTGCCAGAGGTAGACAAAACTTCAGGTAAAAACAATGTGATCTTAAGATGACTTCAGATTCAGTTTAGAATAAGTTGGTTTCTGCATTGTAAAGTTCAGTTTAACAGAAGTTTGCTTTTCAAAGCACAATAAGTGTTCTTTTCTTTTCAGGTTATGAGGTAAATGTGCATTGGCCTCCTAGTACAAGGTGAAAAATTGACCACAGTTGATTTCTATGACGCCTATGAAAAAGCAGGTGCCTGTCTTGTTTTCTCAGTTCTCAGTTTGCAAAGCTGAATGATTGCAGCCTCTTTTGTTAGACTTAAAGCAGAAGCCATTTCCTATACTTGATATTTCTCACAAGATTTTTTCTAATTTCTGCTAGTTCTGCTGCACCTTTCCTGCAATTTCAACCTGAACTGAACTAGTATTGCATGGGCTCATGCAATAACAGAAAGAAATTTCCCATTTGTCCTTATGTCTTTCCCCTCAATTACTGTGTTTTTCTGGATGTGTTGGAACTTTTTGACAAAAAATGAACAACAGACCACATAACCTCAAGTCTGTTTGAGTTATGGTCAGCTCACCTTTTGTCTGTGGCACATATAATAACTTTCTCCGCTGTTTTGCTGCCTAGCTACTGAATAGAATTGGCATATCCCAATAGCTGAGCAAGTATTCATATATCTTTATCTGTATTTGCAAAAAGCCTTTCAATGTTAGGCTTCAATTTCCATGACCTATGTGATAAACTCATATTCTTTTAGCAGAACTGACTTAGCTCTTACTTTATGGGAAGAGCATGATATTGCTATAAGTGATCATTGATTTATATGTCTACTTATTATCTATTAAATAGTGCAGCCAATGTAATGTCTTCTGGCTCCTAGTGTTATCTTTTCTTTGAGTTGAGGAAATGGCCACACAGAAAATTTATGATAGATTCTTGTCTAAATGTTCATGTGAAACATATTTAGAATAGCTAATTACAAATAAAGGCTGCAAAAGAAAGTTTTTCAGTCAGAAAAATAAAAAGTAAGTTTTGAATGTCATAAAAACTACAAAATGAAAGCTTCTGAGGGATAGAAAGGTTCTTGGAAGAAAAAAAAAACTTGTGTTGGTTCAATGAATATTTTTTTCTTCTACTCAAAATGGAACATTTCCTTTTTGGACATCTGCAATACAGTCCAAGGAAAAGAAGAGCTTAAGCTACAAAATTGTTAACAAAGATGCTCAAATCCCAACTTAGTAAGACACAATTACAGCAGAATAGGACTTCACAGTTCAACTCCCCCATCTGTTTATCTAGAGAGAGTTAGCTTCAGTCACATTATAGGTACTGAGCGTCTTCACCTGAATATTCAGGATGGCATGAACTTTTTCTAGAATGCATTATTTGTGTTGGACCAAACCCTTATTTTTAGACAATCACTGTTTATGGTTACAGTGTACACTCTGATTGCCCTTGAAATTCAGTCTGGAATTCAATTTACTGGGATCATTTTATTTCCCACCCAGAAAAAAAAACCAGAGTGTACTTTCCTATTAGGGCTTTTTTTAGTAGTATATCCAGTGTTTTTGAAAACATTCTCATTGCAGCCACAATTTTCCTGAACATAAAACATCAAAATAACATGTAAAAGTCCTTTATGGATACCCAAACCTGGAGAAACAAGTTTGAGCAAGATTATTCAGTATTTGTCTCATTAATATTTTATCCCTTTCCCATTTTTGTAATTTCCACAATTATACCCCAGGCATCAAAAAACCAGCATTTATCTGCTTTAATCTAGAGAAGAAAAATGAAGTGATGATTTCAGCATCATTGTTGCAGCCACTGCTACATATGCATAACTTTATAACCTAGCATGTAAGCAGTTTACACTAAGGACATATAAATACTTACATAGTGTACCTAATGTACATTTGTATTCTAAAACTACATTTTCAAAGCAAAGAGAGTTTCCATAGAGAATAATCTCAATTATTATTCTAAAAGAGCCCCAAAAGGTAACAATTTACAGTAAGAATCTCAAATCTTCCTTCTACTTTTAAGCATATAATTTTAATGACGCCAAGTAGTTCTGAGAATAATTTGCTTTGTGAGCATTGTAGGATGAAAAGATATACAGAAGGAACAGAAGACTATGCAAAGAAAGGGATCAAGGTGCTTTGGACAGTAAAATATTTGGGAAAATAGATGGTTATGGAGATAAAAAGGGATGGTCATGTAAAAATGACAAATTTTAGAAAAGAAGCCCTACTTCAAATAAGTATTGTTTATAGACTAAAAGACTGCATCTGCTATTTGTGTTTGCAGAGCAAAGAAAGAAGGAAAAATAATTTAAAAAAACCTAGAAAAATGAATAAAACCTCAATTATCTGCCTCATTTTTAAAACTGGTAAGACAGCTACCTTTCTCTTCATTGAAAAAGCATTTTACTCTTTTAAGCCATATTTTTTCTTGCCAACATTTGGATTTTCAGTCCCACTGTAAACAATTTTCGACCTGAAAAGTGATAGATGGACAGGAGTTTTCAAAAGTTCCATAAATTATGACATCTATTTGAAAACTCTCCCATTTTTATTTTGTATTTCACTATGTAAAAGGAAAATGTATTCTTAGCACATAATATGTTTAGTTCTTGTAGCTGTGTTTCATTATTTTATTTTTTTTTTAATTAAAATGTTATTTCATCCCAATAAGATTTCTTTTACTTGTATGAAAAAAAATTCTTTGGAAAGTTATCTTGTGAAAGTCTGATGAGCACTTTTAAAAACAAAACAATGTTTTTCTATACAAATAAAGGGCTTGGAAATATACTTTGCCAGATAACTTTCACAGACTTTTTATTATTTAATATATATTATTTAATCATTACTAATGGAAATTATGAATGGCACTCTCACCAGTCACCTTCTATACTCCATTATAAGTTTTCTAGACTACAGGTCTCTTTTCTCAGCTCCCAGCTTTTTCTGAGAACTCAAAAATCTAAACAAAATAGCTAATTTGTCAAGAAATGTCTGAACAGTCTGATCAAGTGTCAGGTTTCTCAGACTATCTTAGACAGACAGAGATTTTATTTTTCAAGTGCAGCTGTGCCTTCCTTAACTAATGTAAACTGTTAGAGCTAAGTGTTCTTGCTTCCAATATCCATAGTATTCTGGTGATTTTACCTGGTATGTGTTTTTAAGGTATCATAAGATTTGTGTCTTGCACCACTACTATACATAACTTTCTGTGGTACCATCACTTCAGAATTGCAGATTTCCTCAGAATAAATTGTCGGGATTTTATTTCAGGATGCATCAAAGATATTTTTAAATTAAAAACTGAGGTTAAAAGTTTCAGTTCCTGAAGGTAATTCCCTGAATAGATAAATTAGTTTTTAAGTTTACAATTTGAAATAAAAATTTCTCATTAAAGACTCTGTGTCTGACTTGACAACTTAATGGAAAACAGACTAATAGAGAAGCATATATTTGAGCTACTAGAAAATAAAGTAGTTGCATTTCTAAGTGTCTCTCTCAAACAACAAAAGTGTCTTTAATGCAATCAGGTACTGTATTTTGCTTTGTATTTCCCTAATGAATATGTCTATATAGCCTTTGACTTAAATCGATCAGTATAACGCTCTTCAGAGAGACTTGAAATGCAACTTACTGGTGGCTTTTCATTTAGCAGAGTATCACAGAGAGCCGTGGGAGATGACAATAAGAGGTTTTTGTTATTTTTTACCTTAAAATGGTGCTTTTTTGTCCAACACAATCACTTGTACATTATTATAATTTACTAAAGCAAATCTGAATTAATCTAGTACTAGCATTATTCTATTCCTGTTTAGCCAACTAAAGAATCCTGCAACAAACCCTTTTTCTTAAACCACAGGAAACAGGAGTTTATTTTATTTACTTCTTCCTTTCTTCCAGAGCAAGTTTCAGTTTCTACCCAATGCTTCAAACCTAATTATTTCCTGTACTGCTATCTCACGCCAAATTTTGAGTCTTTACACTACTAAAGTAACTGGGACTACTTAAAATTGTACTGCAGTCAGTAGAGTCTGCCAGTGTAACAGTAATACAGTGACGAGTTATGGCACTCTTGCCATGTCTCAACAAGTAGTTCAGTGTTACTGAAAATCTGGATGGGACGCTCAGTGCTCTTGAAATATTTTTTTAGGTGTTTCCATCCCTCTTTACTCTACAACATTTGGAAAAGTAATGAGAAGACTGTTGCCCATCTTTCATCTTCCAGTTGACGAGTATTGACCAAACCTGTTTTATTTTACGGTATTCTGAATAGGAGTGGAACCTGACGTAAAGAGACATCTCAGTGCTTCTAAAGGGATGGTGGTGTAGGTATTGGGTTGGTTTGGGGTTTTATTTGCAAGAGGTTTATGGAAATCTGTTCATAACCATCAGAGGGAATGGGAATGAAAAGAGTCATATCTAACTTTGATGGCAACAGTAGAAGTAGTGTTAATATCGTCTTCCAAAATCACTATATATTTAGTTCAAAAAGAGGAGACCTGTAGATATTTCATGTGGCATTGTTTTTTGACAACATTATAACTACAGATATATCAGTCTGATATATTTTTTAATCTGAAATTCCTTGCAATAAGAAATTGATACCTCAGAAGACTTAAAATTTATTCAGTGAGTTAAAATCCATTTTACGCACTTAAAAAAAATGTATTAGTCAATTAGACCATTGTAAGAAGTTAAAAAATTCCAAATCACATATTCTTACTGAATCAGCTTTGGTTTAAGAGGCCTAAATTACCTGAAAGGACATATACTTTAGTTTGGTTTGGTCTCTTTTTCTCTGTTCATGTAATGAATTGACTCGATTCATATAATCAATACTATAAAAGTCTGCCGTGCATTAATACGTGCTATGTAGTGCCACACTGTATTTTGAAGGGGAATTAGAAATATCTAATCGTCTTTAGGTGATGAACTTCTTTTAAACTTTTTTTCTATTTAAAAAAGTTAAAAAATGTTAAGATTCCGTATTGCTTCTGTCTGTGAAAACATAAAATTGCAGCTCTGACATATTAACTTGTGGACAGCCTTGACTTCACATGCAAACTCTTCTTTAGAGTGGTAGTCTTGCAAACAGTCATCACGTATTTCCAAGTCTACTTTATGAATCCAAAAACCCCCCTTCTGATAATTATTAGTTAAATGGTACAGAATTTCTCCATAAATAAATATCTTGCTTTTTTTAACCAAGTTTAGCTCCAGGGCCAAGCGAAATATTCATTTTCCTATATTGAGAGAAATAGACTGTTATTTTGTGCCATTTAAACCAGAATGTGAACTTAAACAAGCCCTGAATCTGGCAAAGTAAACAAATCTGAAAAGAAATCTACTTCTGCAACATTTCTAAATGCTGTGCTAAACCACTTAGCACAGAGCAAGCCGATGCAGATCACAATGAGCTGCATACTGTAATGAATGGCTTTTCTATTCCTGGCACTTTCGTTATTGAGTGGTTTTACTCAGGAGGCAAATCCATTAGGTACTGAAATAAAAATATTTTCTCATGATACTGTCATGGTGTCTCTATGGAGACAGTGAGCAGTAGTTTTGTCTTCTTCATACATTTTGAAAGACCAAGAGAGAAAAGTAAATGTAATTAGACAACATGCAAAACATGGATTTTTATGCCTTCTAATCATATCATACCATATCATGAAACAAAACATCTTTTGCTTTTAAATCAAATACTAAAAAATGTAGCATAGCTAATTAACTGAACAGAGAGGTCAGATCAGAATAATGTCTCTGCTATGTAGTTTTAGACTTTTGCCTGAAAGGACTGAACAATAATGATTAATAGGAAAAGCCAGATTTTCACTTGTGTGATAGAGATTATTGGAAAAAAAATTTAAGCAGTGTTAATTTAATGGCACTCTGAACACTGTTTCTAATAGTTATGTGTGATTAGTACATTTGTGAATAAAAAAATTAAATTGAAGGGCCATAGTTTTTTTTTTCTTGAAGGGCAGGAGTCTTTGTTCAAATTAATAAATAAATGTGGAAGTGTAAATCCTGATGGTTGATGTCAAATATTTTTATTGTAAGTTTATTCCTATGTCTACTCCACCATGTGTTCTGGTGTTAAACATAAGTTAATGTCATGAGCTAAGTGCTGATATTCTCTTTTAAATGCAACAAACTTTCATTCATAGCTTTTGTTTTTAGAAGATAAAAACATGGAAGAAGTTGTATATTTAATTCCAGTCCATCATTTTATTGAAAGTTCTTACTGGCAATTGCTACATTTTCAATACCCGAACTTCCTGTAGATGGATTAATTTCTACAATTTCTTCTTGTAAAAAAATTTTCTCAGCTTTTTCTCCTTAATTAATTAACCTTTTGCTCCTTAAGCATTAGGCTGTTGGATTTTACAAGGTGGAACAATCTCTTTTTATTGTATCAAATGTATTTTTTCCCAAAAAACTTCAAGAAATTTAGTTTCCTCTAAGAGTGATATGGGAAAAATACTGTGAGAGAAAAGGTTTCTGTACACTGCTGAGTACTCAAAGCAAAACGAATCAACAGACTGTTCAATAATAGGGTACGGTACTTGATTGGACACAATACGTTCAAATTGAACACAATAAGTCCAAATTAATACCAGGTATTTACTGACTGTCAGAGAGGAAAGATCAAACTGGAAAAACAATCAGCTGAATGAAAAGTAACAAACACAGGTACTAATTCAGCTGATTGATATCTTTAATTCACAGTAAATATCTAACTTTTATGTTACACAGCCCTTCAGATGGGGGAACCAAAACTGTCTTCACAGTACAGAAAAAAACCCCTAAAACCTGAAAATGTTTTGAGGAGATCAGATCTTTAAGAAAGGTTCATCTCGGAAGTTAATCAAATAACTTTAGGAGCACAGAGGTTACCTTGCCATTCCACTTTGAAATCTATTAATGTCATCGACAATTGTCAAGATGTAACACTTGCCTTTTTGCCCTTATTGTCAGATTAGAGTGGTAACAGACCTCTTGATTAAGTGCTTTTTCAGCTTACAAATTCACAGTAGAAAAATGATTGAAATTAAACCCACTAGTGTAAAACACATGATGTGCATGACCTTTGTAGAATGAGATACACAGAGAACAGAAAAAGAAGTTTCTTAAATGTAGTGAAAAATGATTTTGTTCTATTTTCTTTGTAATAAAGCACAATGGAACGTTTGTTGAGACTGTGTCATGAAACTGAGACTTCATGTGTGTTCATATACAGACATACGCATGAACATATGTTGCATGTTCAGACTGAAACACTTGCTAAGATTTGGTTCTTTGAAGAGGTATTCTCACTGCTACAGATAATTTATTTATAAAAATAAATATGTAACAAAATAGAAGCATGGGGAAACAATGTACCCAGCTGTGTATAAGAAAGGACAGACTGTGCATTGCCTGGGATCCATTAAGATCTGACTGCATACCTATCTTTATAGTTCAGATTTTGTTCCCATTATACAGTAACATCCCTTGATATGACCGTGACTTCTGTTGATGCAGAGGTTCTGCTTTTTTCCTTCCACAACTCTACATTGCAGAAGGAAAAGAAGGCTTTTTGATGTTTCTGGTCCTGTGAAGGTCTTTTTGGTACTCAAGGCCATTTGGGTGCATCAGCCCTGTCACACATCCAGTGAGGCAATGTGTCATTTATAGAACAGATTCTATCTGCCATCTTGCTATGAAAAGACTGTCTTAAGTACATTTCCTTGATAAAAATTTACTTGACAGAGAATACACTTCCAGAAAATGTAGACAGGTATCGTAACAATCCACTGTTGCTAAACGAGAAGTTTCAGTCAGCCCTTCTCCACCAACAGCTACGTTTTGCCAGCTCCTTCATATCTTAGACCGTTTCATGGCTACTTTAAATTATGTTATGTAGGGGGAAATTTTCTGACTGTTTCCTGTCAAGATAATGTTAAAAAAGCTTACAGAAGGGCCAGAAATGTACAGAATATGGTTCAAGGTGGGGAGGAAGATGAAGAAATGTGAGGAAGATTTCATCACTATGACAACTCTGAGTTATTAGTCCACCTCTACTTCCTATAAAAAAACCAATCTTCGTCGTGCTGCGGTACTAGCAATCTGAGCTGGGTATTATGTCCCACTCATTCTAGCACACTTGAAAGCTTCTATAGCTGAAGTAACACTTATCTTTGAGATAGAAGTCCCAAAGCTGCTACAGAAAAATAGCTTAGTACCTATGAGAAAGATCATAGGTGAAAATGGATTGTCCTTCAAATTTTTTGTCAAATAATACAGATAATAAAGCACAACAGAAGGCAATATGCTAATACATATTTATACAAAAGGTTGATGTTAACAGGAGAGAGTTTAACCTGTTTAGGAGGAGAAGATTGTAAGCTTAAACACTATTTCAGGGCATAGGTGCAATTACGACTCTGGAAAGAGGCAGTACTGAACATAGAATTAGAATGACAGAGTAGAAAGAAGGTGAAACAACATTTGAAAAAACCAAACCCGGAATATATTACCCAGAGTCACAGCTTTAGCTACTATAAGCTGAGTTACTCCCCATTGAGGAGAAAACGTTGCATAAATAACAAGTGAACCAAAAAGGAATAAAATATATAGTAGCTCCATTTTCTGTATCTGTAAAAGGAAAAAGAAGGAAAGCACCAGTAAAACTGGTTTGATGCTTATGGTGCCTCAGTTGGTCATAGCTAAGTGCAAGGATCAGTGAGAACTACTGGGAAAAATGGACAAGTAAGACCAAGTTTGTCCATTGCCTTATACAAAGTCTGGTACCTGTGTGAATATCTAGGGTGGTATGATTGAGAGCCTTTCATGTGCACAGCGACTAAAGAAATCATTGCATGAGTCAAACATTTCACACATGCACAGAGGAAATTCTTGTAAGTTTGAACCTGCTACCCAGAGCAGATGGCTGTTTTGCTACCATAACTGTGAAAGTTTCTTCACTGTAGAAATGGCACTCATACCAGAATATTTAGTCCTGCGTTAACATGAGAGCTGTACTGGCTTTTAAGCCTAATTTTTTTTCCTATATTTTTTAGTATTTGTCTACTATATTTGTTTTAGGTAAATTGTAGACTCAGAGAATACATCAGTCTGGAAGACATCCATAAGAATCATCGAGTCAACCTTCCTGGACCTTGTAAAATTACCTAAACCTAAGAAACCGAAGCCATAGGAATAAAATTATCTAGATATTCTGGAACTCTGGCAGGCTTGGCACAGTGACCCCTTCTCTGGAGACCCTGTTCCAGTGACTGATCATCCTCTCCATGAAGAACTGTTTTCTAATATCCAGCCTCAACTTCTCGTGATACAGCTTCATTAAATTTCTTTGCATCCTATCACTAGTCATCAGAGATTGAAGATCAGCACCTTCCCCTCTGCTGCTTCCCTTGAAGAAGTTTAGACTGTGATGAGGTTGCCCTCAGCCTTCTCCAACATGAACAAACCAAGTGATTCCAGCTTTGCCTCATAAGTTTTGTCCTTGAGACCTTTCACCATCTTTGTAGTCCTCCTCTGGATGCTTTCTAAAAGCTTCATATCCTTCACTTATTGTCGTGCCCAAAACTGCACACAGGACTTGAGGTGAGGCTGCAGAGCAGCACAGTGGAACAATCACCTCCTTCAATAAGTCATTAAACATCTCTGCTTTGTCTTTGCCCCTGTTTTTCGGTGGACTAACCTCATCAAGTACTAAATCAGTGTTATGACTTATCTTCATTTTGCTGCTTAAATATTCCAAAAAGCCTTTTTTTCTGGCCTTCACAGTACTAGCCAGGTTGAACTCTACTCAAGCTATGGCCTCATGGATTTTCTTCCTAGAGTGGCAAACAGCATCTCTGTAGTCCTCCTGTGTCACCTGTCCTGGCTTCCGGTGGCCATAGACTTTCCTTTTAGACCTATGTTCTAGTCTGGTTTAAGAAAGTTTACAGCAGCCTGAATCTCTTTAAAGGAAGTAGAAGGTAGTGTGCTACTGAAAGATGAGAGTGGAAATCTAAGTTTGCAAGGAGACAGAATGCAAGCAGAGGAAAATCTTTAAGTACTGGATTAAAGTATCACCATGAAGTCATACTCTGCCATATTCCTTCATGATGGTTTTTCTTTGTTTTATGAGTGGTCTCATTAGAATAATTTAATCTTCATGCATAGTAACTCACTGACTGCTACGGATAAACTTAATGAAATGTAATCCTCAGGGAATGAGTGGCATAAACTGGCACTGTCTATGGAATGTTAAAACCATCTAAGTTAACAGAAAATGAATCGTCAGTGTAGTATGCACTTGAGACATTTATTGTTTTAATAAGACAATAAAATTAATTAAACGAGACTTGTTCTTAAAATTTAACTATAAGCATATTGTCTTATTTAACAATTCGCCCCTCTCTTTGGGCTATGTTTTCTTCCTCTCCTCTTTATCCAGGCCACAAATAGGAAACATCTCAGATTGTTTTCCAAGCCCGCGTGGGGTTTTCCAACCCATCTAAAAGAAGTCAAACCAGGAGAAAATGCTTATGATATACACAGTGATAGTGATGTCTTCTGTCACAGTTTTTCCTTGTTTAAAATAGTAAGATGGATAACCTAACCTCCTAATATGTAAGAAAGGATGATAGTACCCAGGGAAGTTCCAAATGGCAATACTCCATTTTCCCAGGCCAGAAAAAACTAGAATGGAATTTTTCAAGTGTCCCCTTAGAACTAAAAGAAGAGAGATGCCTTATCGTACTCCAGTGTGACTACCAGGTCAATATCCATGGTGTAGTGTTTTCCGTGATTTTTGGATAGGTCTGGGAGAAGCTTTGTCTAGGAACAGTTGCCATAGAAAATAAATATGTTCGTTAAGCACAACTTTTTTTCTTTTCTCAGATATGATCACTCATTTATCTCTCTCTCTCCCCTCCCCCCTGCAAAGCCTTCCCCCCAAGGCACACTTTCTGTGACCTTCTGAATTCACACATGCAGCCCAGAGCACATATCAAAATGTGAGGGAAACTCATCTTCTGCTGGTAAACTCTCTGGACTCTACAGCTCAAACGAGGGCCCATTGTGTCTCTCTTTTTATTTAGTAGGTAATGTGTTAGGGATCCAAAATGCACAGTGCATTTTAGTGTTTTAGTTGGCTGATTTGCTATGTCATGGACTTTGTTGTTAACCGTTAGTTGCCTCATTTTGCCTTGAGACAGTGTGAAGTAAAATGCAATGAAATATTTGTTTATAGCATCCTAAGTAGTCTTTGCTCCTACTGGTGTTTACAACAGACGTTGCTAAAGGCAAAAAATATTGCTTTATTTTTTTAAGATATATTTATGTATCTTTTCTAGAGTAAGGATCCCTGTATATGAAAAGCTGGTAGACATCTGGTCTCACTGAAGATAAAACTTCCTTATTCTTGGTAACTGAATAGGATGTTACAGTGCAAAATATGGTCTTACATTCTACAACCAATGTATGACAAATACACAGAATATTCTAAAGAAGACAGATACACATACTTATTTTCTGGTATTTGACTGTCACCAAACACAATACTCATTAGTTGATTTCAGATACTGATCCACAACTTCTTTCTCACATCCTAATACAAGTAAATTTCCTCTCTACCCCAGATACTTTATTTGATTAATAATGTACTGCTAGTTTTATTATTAACTTAGTTCAATATTTTACTTCAAATGCATAAATAGGAAATGATGTAACAATTTGTAGTGAAAATAAATTCTTAATGATAACTGTAATTTACCAGTGGACTCAATAATCTTAAAGGTCCTTTCCAATTTAAACGATTCCATGATTCTATGATTCCTGTTAAAAACACAAAGCCCTAGTGGTAGAGTTAAATTTTTCAATAACTTTTGAAAATATGCAACTCTTTTGGCTTTGGCTTATATGAACCACAGTTCCCAGAGAGAAAATTTGTCCATATTTCACAGCATATTTTTAGTGTGCCTGTTGAAGAGCAATTTCCAGTCGTGCTGTTGCTGCTCAAGTTATTTCATTTTCTGTGGTGTCTCCCAGTATGACAACTTACTGTAACTCTCAGCGAGATTGATTCTGAGAAAGAGAGAGATGGTTGGCTTCCAGTCACTGAAGTTATTTTTTTCTTCTACCTTTCCAAGCCAAATGTTCTGTTAGCAGAATTCTCTCTCAGCCAGAAGCTGCCAGTGCTGTTGCTGTTGCTTTTTTCTGGTGTGTGCTCTCATTGAGCCATTGCTGATAAATTTCGTGATTCTTCCTGTTTGGGCATTTTGGCCTTTCCAATGCCACTGCACAGCAAAATGCATAAAAGCTGACCTTTCTTTTTTTACAGAGATTGTAGTATTTTTTCCAGAGAGACTGCAGTATCCCAGACTTGTGTACAGAAATGGCAGAAACTCTACATGAGTTTCCTGTTGCTCACTCTTTTTTTTACTCCATAGTTTGTAGTCTTTGTTGATTCTGGATTTAATGTAGCACTTCTGTCTGCCACTTCATCACCAAGCATACAGACTTGCATATTTCTCATGTCTCTTCTAAAGAAACAGCCCTTTCTTCTTCTGAAGTCTTAAATTCAGAAATTAACATGGAAGAAATAGTAAAGTTTCCAGTAGAAATAAAATTAGAGTAAGTGTCCAGACTGTGGGCTAGTATATATATATGAGATGACTAGTGTGATGAAGAGCTTTTAAATGGTATTCTAGTCCTGTGCTGAGCTCAACCTATTTCTCCATTTTACATGAAGTAAAATCTCAGTCCTTTTTCAAGTTCCTGGTATACTGGCTTTCTCAGTTGCTTTTACTTTTGCCTAATAAAGACTGTTTTGTGTTTTTTTCTACAAAATGGAAAGAACTTTCAATGGATGTCTGCTGTCATATTTTTTATAAATATGGGTTGCCATTTTCTAGTAATTCTAATCATAAAACCTGCTCTTTGGAAGGAAAAAAAAAAACAAAAATTGAATGAAAAAAATCCATCAAAATTTTAGA
>VZTI01001367.1:1115981-1217599 GCA_013397865.1 Struthidea cinerea | reverse complement strand
TTTTTTTTTTTTTTTCATTTGAGAAGCTTACCTTGTCTAAATTTTGAAGAGTAGAAATTCACAGTTTTGGTCCTGTTCAAGAATACAATGCTTATTAAGATTTGAAATGTTAAGATGTTTTGAAAAGTCTGAGTTGGAACTAGATTCTTTTGCCTCATAAAGTCAAAAGTGATTTTTTTTCCTGAAACTTAGTTGTATTTTATAGAATCTACTGTAAACCAAGTAATGTGGTGATAATATGAATACAGCTGTTTATTCATTGTACTTTTTGTCTTTCATATTTAGAAATATGAAAAGGTTGTTATTTTTTCAGAAGATTTGTCTGTTTCTCTTATAAAAAGTAAAATAAGGGTATTGATTTAATGATTCAAGTTGTCCTGTGCAGATGTACATATATTTCATTTACAGCTCTGACTAGAGTTACTCAAATGTTGATGAAATGTTGGTGAAAATTATTCTAGAGTATTTTTTTTTTATGCTATTAGGGCTTTTTTTAACAGGACACAAGTATATCTTCATCATTTAAAATAATTCCTGGTCTGTTGTCCATCTGGACATTTCCTAAATCATCCCTTTCTCCTAGTAACTAAGGCATTAGATTAAATGTTACTCATTCCTTAGACTGGGCTCCAGGATTTTTACTATACTTAACGTTTAGCAAATCAAAGTCCCTCTTTTAGGAACTTTGACCAGATATTCTATAGCAACTTCACAGTCTTTCTGAAACATAATTATAGTGAATTAAAAGACCTTCAAGGATTGTCCTAAAATCTCATGTCTATCTTAGCTACATTCCCCATTCCAATGTTTGCCTGCACAAATCTAACTTTTTCAGATATTTCAGAAAAGCATTTTGGCAATTCTTTTATTGAATAGTACTGAAAAATTAGCTTTGCCAGGGTGAGAGTGAGGGTCACCTGTTATCCCCTGAGAGTTCCTGCATTCCTAAGCATATGGCACTGTCAGCCTCACTTCTGCTAGCTCCAGAGGATGCTGAAACAGATATTATGGTGTCACTGTCAGTGCCATTTCCTTAAGTACTTGCCACTGTGCAGCTCATCACAGGTTTTTCTGCAATCTCCTGATGAAACCCACCAAAGACATGCAAAGGAACAATGTTTAACCAGAGTGGCCATGCATTAATTAGCAGTTTGATATAAAGAGTTTTGTAAATTTCATGTATTCATTTAAATGTATATCTTTTGTGTATCTTATATGTATCAATTTTGCTGACAATATATACATCATAAATCTCCATTTTATTGCATCTTCTCTGGACTCATAATTTTAAAAAGAAATTGTAAGTTTCTTCATTGAATAATGTTAGAAAAGTTGACATTCTTTTTCCTAACAACAAGACAGCATTAGACTTCAAGTAATATCCTGGCAAGAAGCTGTCATGTCAATCCGTGCTGTATGTGAGAGGTGAAGATAGGACTCAATAGGGAAAATTTAGTAATCAATGACAAGTCAAATACAGAACAAAAATAATCTAATTCCTCATGACATAAATTTATTTCCTGCCAACTCACATCTGGTTTCATCCTGGATCAACTTCATTCATCTCTAACAGAGCTATCACAATTCAGAAATAAAATAAAAATTGCATAACTGACATGTCTAGTGAAATATGGAGGCTACAGGATTAGCCATTTAGTGACAGCTTTGAAATATATATTCTGTTGAATAGCATACATTTTGAATACATTTAGTTGAACTACATTTATGAAGTTTTTCTGGTAAAATCACTTAAGTGTGTGCAAAGTAGTCATGGAAATCAAAATTTGGGATTAATATTAAAATTCAGGTAACACCTATCATTGTGAGGACTCACAGTAGGAAATGAGACATTTTCCATACACTCACATAAAAAACAATCACTGTGAATGGAAAACTTAAATTACAAGCCTATTTTTGTAGTTACCAGGACAACAAAACTGAAGTTACAGCTTAAGACAATGAAGTTAGTTTAATTCACAATAGTTAGATTTTTATTCTTTATAATTGAGGTCAAAGGATAGAAGCAACTTTATAAATTGTGACACGCTATGCTGAAGGGCATGGGATCCATGATCAGTTCTTGCTCAGCTGCAGTGGTATTTTTCTGGGGCTATTCAAATATTAAAATTTATGCTAATTGACATAAATAAAGATGGTTTTTATTAGTTATAAAAAGTCCATGACATGAAATACGAATTTTAAAAACCATTATTTTGAAATTAGATTGAAACTCTGGAGCCTATACCTGCTAGGAAATGGTTTTTTTACATTATTTTCATGTGGATAAAAGGAAATGAGTGTCTGTACGTCCTCAGAAAAAAAATTCCATCCTTCTTCTAATTAATTCTTAAACTTCATGTGGAGTCAAGGGCTTTTAAAGCATTATTTCAAAGATTTCTCACAATTTTACTATGAGGGCATTCAAGTGGAAAACTGTTTTTGTTTTGAGGGGTTTTTTCATTCTGTTCACATTTCCTCCTTTCAAGATTTTCAGTGTAACTAACATTGAACTATGATTCACAAAATTTTATTGTGGTACCGGTTTTTCCAAAGAAATTTTGTCAAACCCTGACATTTTCTTCCTTCCTCCATTCTTTTTCAGTTCTTTACCGCTTTGCATGATCCATGTAAAATGGGTTAATATTAAAGAAAATCATGAAAATGAGAAGTTCTTTTGACTGCCAGTGGTAGCTGCTAAGACAAAATTTTTTTGTCTACGTATTTTCCCATGTGTAAGACCATAGGAATTGCAGGAAATTTTGTCATCCCGCTCCCTATTCAGCTCTCTACTCTCTGTCTGCAAGTGGAACTGGTACCATAGCATTGCCTAGATATATATTTTAAGGAATTTTGATGACGGATCATCCCTGCTCTCAACAGTTTTCCTCCTGTTTCTTCCAACAGCATGAAGCTTCAGATTGCTCAGACTAAGGGGTGTTTTTTACATATAGAGTGTTCATATAGTACATATAGAGTGTTCATATAGTACCCAAATATGAAAATTAACATGTAGTTGTATCTTTCCACTGTTGCAGTGTAACTCACATCCAATACCAGAAAGTATTTTATCCAATACCAGAAACTATTTTTTCCTTTTTTTTTTAAATTTTTTTTTCTTTTTTTTCTTTCCTTTCAAGAGAACAGAACATGGTTATGGAATGATTGATAATGATTTCTAATGAAGATGTGATGTTTATGGTTCTTGCTGTCTTTAAAGTCATTGACTAGACAAAAAAATTTGAAACCCTTACACCAAAACAAAAGTGTCTTTTTTTGCAGATTCTCCACTGTTATATTTACCTTTCTTCTTAATTTTCCAGTTTCATGCTTAGTTTGGTTTTTCTTTTCTTAATGTGTTTAGGAATAGAATGAGATAGAATGGGAATGTGATATAAGATGGAAAAAACACTTTCCTATTTTTCGTAAGTCAGCAAACCTGAGTGTGACGATGGTCAAGCTTAACAAGAATGAACTTGGATAAAACTGGGCTCTTTCAAAATAATCTTTTTTTTTTTCCCTTTCTATGTGATAAGCTCTAACTCAGAGTCCTAAGTAGAAGGCAGTGAGAGCAAATAGGAAGAGGACAGATAAGGATGCCCTCCTATCTCAGCAGAAACTTGCTGATGAGGCATGCCTTGTATCTCCTAGCTACTGAATTTGTATGTATATTTATACTTGTGTGTCATCTTATTTCTACAGCATGCTGTCAATTTTGTCACATGAAATGAAAAGGAGGTTAACATACACATTGTTTAGTCCCATACAAAATAGTCAGTCATACTTAGCCTCGTGCTGAAGAATGCTGAGAAACTGCAGAAAATATATTTTGATTGTTAAGTTGTTGAAGACAGAAACTACCTTTCAGAGTATGTAGATACTATATATCAGAAGCCTCAGGGTCGATATACAGCAAGTAGGAAAAAATCCCAAAACAACCCACACTAGGAACATGTGGACCTTTATGCTAAATATGTATATGTATATATTTATATTATTTTATTGCGTGCTTATGGCAGTGTGCCTTCCATCCAGGCTGTAAGCTCTTCAGAGTTGGGATTGTATTTTATAAAATCTTGTATATTGGCTTGTATATTATAAAGCCTATAACCCTGGTAAATAATGAAAAGTGATGGAACTAGTAACAATTTCTTTGGCACTATGGTTAGGTAGTTTTTCAGCAGGTCATTAGGAAATGTCATGTACCCCACTCCAGAAATGTTTACAATTTTGCTCATCTCTTAAAAATATCTCTAATTAAAAGTGTTTATCTGGTTTTCTCTGAAAATGAACAAGCAATTCTTTTCAAACAGTACCTGTTTTATATCAAACTCCCTAGAACTGAAACTTTTATGAAGCCACCTTTGAAGACACCATATTTTTGACTTTTCACTGCTTGAAAAACAGAAGTACCATTGTCCTGGATTTAGATGGGAAGGTTAATTTTCTTCCTAGCAGCTGGTACAGTTCTGTGTTTTGGATTTAGGATGATAATAATGTTGATAACACACTGATGTTTTAGTTGTTGCTGAGCAGTGCTTGCCTTAAGTCAAGGACTTTTCAGTTTCCCTTGTTCTGACAGTGATCAGGTGCAAAAAAAGCTGGGAGAGAGCATGGCCAGGACAGATGACTCAAACTGGCCAAAGGGATATTCCACGCCATAGAACATCATGTCCAGTATATAAATTGGAGGCAGTCGCCAGGAGGGGCCATCGCTTCTCAGGGACAGGCTGGGCATCTGTCAGCAGGTGGTGAGGAATGGTATTGTACAGCACTTGTCTTGGGTTCTACTACTCTCTTTTTGTTATCTCCCTTTTGATCTTCATCATTATTGTTATTATTGCTATGGTTGCTATTATTATTATTACTACGTTATTTTTCTTTATTTCAACTATTAAACTGTTTTTATTTCAACCCGCAGTTTTTACCTTTTTCTGATTCTCCTTCCTGTCCCACTGGGAGAGGAGGGAGTGGAGGGGAGGAGTGAAGGAGTGAGCAAGCAGCTGTGTGGTGATTAGTTGGTAGCTGTGGTTACATCAGAGCACCTAGAAGGCCAAGACTGAAAAGTATCTTGCAACCGACAAATCTTACCCTTTCTGATTAAATAAGTAGTGATACTCTTCAGTCATCCTTGGACCGCTGTATTGTAATGAATACTCATCTCTTTCTGAGTGGTACAAAAATTAGAGTTGACAAAGACTGTTTTGATATGAACATCTGTGGGTACCTCTCCTGGTAATGGCTGTAAATTTGTTGTAAAACTTTGCTTGAAACAGCACAATAAAGCCTTTGATAGACATTTTATCCCTAGAAATTTTGCTTTCCACATTCAATTCTGAAAATTCAACACTTGTATTTCTACAAAGGTTCTAATATTAGAGACACTTATTTTCAAAGCTTAACAACCCTGACTTTGGTTACTTCATGTTCTCCATACAAGATGAAGAGCTGGATTTTTCGACACATTTCACTCTTTTACAAGAAGATGGATATATGAATTTATTTCCTTTTATAACTGGGTAGGCAATGTCAGTCTGATTATTTCGCTAGAAGATGCCAGTGGGAACTGAGGCACATTTTATTCTCAAAGAAACTATGTCAGCTGCTTCCCACGCTATTATTTTTATGTGTCTGCTGGCTTTACTTTCCTGTGTATTTTCCATCAAGTGCTAATGCCAGGACTGGCAGCTAAATTTCTTCTGGTCTTCTTTAAAATTAATAAAGGCATTATGTTATTCACCTTCCAATCCTCTGTTATCAAGGCACTACTGGAGCAGAGTTTTATGTAGAAGCTCTTGGACTGACATTTCTGGAGAAAAGTCCAGTCTTTCTGTCTTTTTCCTACTTCTGGATGAAAACAGTCTCAAGGAGGTGGTGCTGTGATGATGCTAACTGAAACAGAGCAGGGTAATATTTCACCTCAGTGCCAAAGTAGAATTGTGAGGAAGGGAGCTGGAAGGTACAAAGAGCTAAGAGCAAGAAAACCTGAGCACTAGTGGGATGAGGTAAGGAACTGGTCCGTAATGTCTCCTCAATGATTCTGACCACTGCTCACAGGTGGTTTGAGGTATAGGAGCTTTTCAAATAAAAATTGTTCATTTGATATTCTGCATCACATTCAGGCAAATTATGGAAATAAATACAGAGCAAGAAAACTGAGGGTTCTTCAGCAGTCATATCAGTCTAGGTTTTCCTTACTGCATTTCAATGTTGTCTTTTCCACCGTGATGCTGTTCTTGGTGATCAGGGCCAACGTTCAGTACTCTATGTTAGATATTTTCTTTTCTTTTTTCTTCATCTTATATAGATTCTTTATGCAATGATGCTGTTTTCTTACAGATATTTTACCTACTGTAACTTCAGCTTAATATTTAACTGTTTTTAAAGGAAATATTTCTTTCATTGCTTGGAGTCTACCATGGACATCTTGGAGTTAGACATTTTAGTGAATATTGCTGTTCTGCAGAAGAATTCAATGTTTGTATTCCAAAGCCTTTGTCCTAGCATCTTTTAGAAAGCTATTTTAAATTATAACTGCTGAGAAAAACTTTACATAAAGGATCAACCTAAGTTGAAGAGCACTCAGAGATTCTTTGTGAAAGGTACTACAGGATTGTACTGTAGTGTTGATATAACTCAGTTGGACTTCTGAATGGCCTTTGCAATTCCCATTTCATAATGAAATTATGATTTTTCTTCTCTTTTTTAGTAATACTTAGACAGTTCAGCTTGTATTTCAGTAGAGACTTCAAGCTGCTATATGTACTTATGTAACAAAAGCAGGTAAATTTTGTATTTTTATGACCAAAGAAATATATCTGTAGAAGTGCAAAACCAAGTTTATTTTAAAAGAGACAGAAGACACTAACTACAGGGTATCAAGATGTAAGTTTCAATTATCTTTTCCTAATTCAAAACTCTCTGAAATCGAGAATTTGCTTATTTATTTTCTTGAAGCTGTTATCAGGTAAAAATTCTTCCATCAACTATTTCAAAAATAATGCTTTCTGCTTATAGTGTAAATATCCTGTCTAAAACATAATTTTTTTTTATATTTATGTGCAATTTAGATGTGTGCTTATCCACTTTTTGAACAGACTAAGTTGCAGACAAACACACCGGGACGATTTGCCTTTCAATCTTCATTTTAGGAGATAAATTTACTTCTTGCAGCTTCTCAGTGGCCATGTGATTTTTTTTTTTTTTTANACTTCCAAGGCAAATTATAATCTAGGGGGAGATACAAATTACATATATATATATATATATATATATATGTATGTATATACAAATTTTAAAATACATTTTGGAAATTAAGGGAAATTATAATGCTGTTTTATTTTGAAGGACTTATTAGTGATCTGAGATGAAATCTGAGACATGATAGGCATTGATATGAAGGTTTTTGCATTCTAATAAAGATTACAGAGAGAAGTTAGATTTAACAGCACTGAAACAAAGCATTGCCATATTTGTTTCAAGGTATTGAGTAAGATCTCTTTCAGCTGAGCTCATTTTTTTTTCTTCTTGAGCTCCACTCTAAATATTTGGACTAGTCCTACAACATGATTGTTATCTAAGTTTTGAAAAATAATTGAATTGCTTTCTGAGAAATGAGCCTTTGTTACTTTCAAGATGTCTAGATGGGACATATCACTTAGTAGCCATCTGTATAACGACACTTCTCATAGTATGTTATCACTGACATATTCTGGTATTTCATACCAAAGTAATTATAATTTATCAGGTAAAAGCTAAGGCTAATAAAAGACAAGCTATCTATCCATTGCATACTGGTGTTAATGTCTGCAGAATGCTAGATGTCTGGAGCACTGCTTTATCTTGTGATTTTACTGATCTACCATTAATAGCACAAATTAAATCAGTATATTTAAATTATAAAAATTATGTCCAAAATAGTATCAAGACATTCATCTGAAGACCCATTAACAGAGGAAAGAACGTTGTTTCAGTGTTATGAAGTCTTGCAAAATAGAAAATTGCTGTGTCCAATCTGTGATCTGTGAAACTCAAGAGAATTGACGTGTGGACTTTATAAATAAGGTGTCTTCAGAAATAAATCTCTGTTTATTAATCTGATTTTGTATGGAATCCCTGCCTGAGTGAATGAACAAAGACTGAGTGGAAAATGTTGAAGTCTCTTTCACTATCCAATATAAAGCATTTCTGTTTTGAGCACCTGAATTTCTATTCCAGCACAAAATGCTCTTGCAAATTCTCATACCAAACATACAGTTTCACGATTTATACCACCCTGTGTTTAGCATTTAACTTAAACAATTCCTTTAAAATCTCCATTACCCAGGATTGCCTTTCCTTCTGCCTGATCTCTTTCAAATGTCCTTTACCCACTAGGTTCAACAGCCAGCTCTGTTAGCCCTGCTGCCTTCACCTGCAGAGACTCAGCTGCAGTGCTTTGTGGAAGCTGCTTCTCCCACCTGCAACAGTCAGCAGGAAATGCTGATGAAAAGGACTGTGAAGCCTCACTCATTTTGCATGTATAATCTGAAGAGGGATTCCTACTGCTCAGAAAAAAGGTGTTTGTTGTTTTTATTTCAACAATTTTTTTTTTGTCTGAGGTCTCTTGGCTAATCTGAGTGATTGCACTGTATACAAGGCTAAAAAGAGTTGATGGTGGTGTGGTGGCAGTGTTTAGTTATGAGTTTGGAGCTTGTGTGCAGTTGCTTTGAAAAAGAAAAGAATTTTGCTTTCCAGTTTCAGTTTGTGTAAGTATCCATACTAAAGGACAGCTGCAATCACTCAAGAACTTCTAGATCTAGTTTTTTGTACAGCAAATCAAGACCCAAAATCACAGAATAGTAGAATTGTTTAGGTTGGAAAAGACCTTCATGATCATTGAGTCCAACTCTTAACCCAGCACAACCAAGTCTAGAACTAAACCAAATTTCAAGTGCCAGATCTATGTCTTTTAAATATTTCTAGGGATGGTGACTCCACCATTTTCCTGGACAGCCTGTTCCAGTGCTTGACAACCCTTTCAGTGAAGAAATTTTTTGTAATATCCAAACTAAACTTGAGGCCACTCCCTCTAGCTTGTTAGTGAGAAGAAGAGACTACAATCTTGTTTCACGTAGTTGTAGATAGTGATAAGGTCCCTACCTTGATTCTCTTTTTCTCCAGGCTAAACAACCTCAGAACTCTCAGCCACTCCTTCTGAGTCTTGTGCTCCAGACCCTTCCTCAGCTTTGTTGCCCTTCTCTGGACACACTCCAACACCTCAATGTCTCTTTTGTAGTGAGAGGCCCAGAACTGGACGCAGGATTACAGGTGTGGCCTCACCAGTGCCAAGAACATGGGGACAATCACCGCCCTGGTCCTGCTGGTTACACTATTGCTGATACAGGTCAGGATGCCATTGGCCTTCTTGGCCACCTGGACACACTCCTAGCTCATGTTCAGCCAGCTGTTGACCATCACTTCCAGGTCCTTTTCCACTGAGCCACTTTCCAGCCACTCAGCCCCCAGCCTGTAGTGCTACCTGGGGTTGTTGTGACCCAGGTGCAGGACCCAGAACTTGGCCTTTTGAACCTCATACAATTGGCCTTGGCCCATTGATCCAGCTTGTCCAGATCGCTCTGAAGAGCCTTCCTACTCTCCAGAAGATCAACACTCCTGCCCAACTTGGTATCATCTGCGGACTGATAGAGGGTACACTCCATCCGCTCATCCAGGTTATTGATAAAGATATTAATCTTGATTGGCCCCAACATTGAACCCTAGGGAAAATCACTTTCAACAGGCCTCCAACTGGATTTAACTCCATTTACCACCATTCTCTAAGCCTGGTAATGCAGCTAGTTTTTCATCTTACAAACAGTACACTTGTCCAAGCCATGAGCAGCCACTTTTTCCAGGAAAATGCTATGGGATATAATATCAAAGACTATAGTCCTGGTAGACAACATCCTTAGACTTTCCCTCATCCACTAAGGAGTTCACCTTCCTATAGATGGAGATCAGGTTGGTCAAACAAGATCTGCGTTTCATAAACTCATCTTGGCTGAGCCTGATCCCCTGGTTGTCCTGATATGCTGTGTGATGGCACTCAAAATGATCAGCTCTGTGACCTTCCCCAACATCAAAGCTCAGACTGACAGGACTGTACTTCCCTGGATCCTCTGTCCAGCTCTTCTTGTAGATGGGTGTCACATTTGTGAACTTCCAGTCACCTGGTACCTCCTCATTTAGACAGGACTGCTGGTAAATGATGAAAAATGTCTTGGTGAGCACTTCTGCCAGCTCTGTCAGCACCCCTGGGTAAATCCCATCTGGTCCCATAGACCAACTGGTGTTAGCAGATCACTGACCTTGGATTATGGGGGCTTCATTCTGCTCCCTTTCTTCCAGCTTAGGGGGCTACTACCCAGAGAACAACTGGTCTTGCTATTAAAGACTGAGGCAAAGAAGGCATTAAGCCCCTCAGCCTTTTCTTCGTCATTTGCCATTATGTTTCTCCCTGTATCCAAAAACAGATGGAAGTTTTCCTTAGTCCTCCTGTTGTTGCTCATGTATTTATATAAACATTTTTATTGTCTTTTACAGCAGTAGCCAGATTAATGTCTGGTTGGGGTTTTGGCTTTCTAATTTTTTCCCTGAATAACCTAATGAAATCCTAGTAGTCCTCCTGAGTTGCCATCCAATTCTTTCAAAGAAACACTCTCCTATCTTTTCAGAGTTCCAGCCAAAGCTCTCTGTTCAGCCAGGATGCTTTTCCTCATCATTGGCTCATCTTTCAGTATGTGCAGATGCCCTGCTTCTGTGATTTTTATATTACTTTCATGAAGAATGCCCAGCCTTAGTGGACTCCTCTGTCCTTCAGGACTGCCTCCTAAGGGACTCTCCCGACCAGTCAGCCAAAGTCTGCCCTTCCAAAGGCACAGGTGGCAGGTCTGCTCACCCCTCTCCTTACTACTCTGAGAATCAAAAACCATCATCTCATTATCACAATGCCTAAGATGGCCTCCAGCCATCACATCACCCACCAGTCTTTCTCTGTTCAAAGACAGTCCAGTGGGGCACCTCCCCTAGCTGCTTCACTTACCAGCTGTGTCAGGAAGTTATCTCCCAAGCATTCCAGGAAGCTCTTAAACTGTTTCCTCTCTGCTGTACTTTATTTCCAGCCGACTTCTCATCCCATAAGTTGAAGTCCCCCATGGTGAGGCTTCTCCCAACTGCTTATAGAATATTTCATCTGTTTCTTCATCATGGTTGGGTAGTTTATAACAGACTCTGACCAGGATGTCCGTCTCATTGTCCTTCCCCTGAGTCTTACCTATAAACTCTCAACTCTATGCACAAGTTGTCCCACCATATTTCTGTGATGGCAGCTATGTCATAGTTTTCCTGCTGCACAATGGATTCTAGCTCCTCCTGTCTGTTGCCCATACACATGTATCGGTGTAGATGCATTTCAGATGTTAATCCTGCCACCTTCTTTGTGGGGGAATCCCCTAATTCCTGGATGGAGTTTCCTAATGATGGAAAACACTTTTGCTACAGAATAATTGTTTGCTCCTAAGGTTTAATTTAAATGGCACAGTGCACAGATTTTATACTTATCTCCAACTATGTGCCTCTACTTCAAAGGAAAATCATTCACAGGAGTTGAAACCTGACAATCTGACAACATATTGAGAGAGGTCTGTAGATGAGTAATCTAGAAGGCAGCAGGTGGGCTTATTCAATCAGCACTGTCATCTCTGATCTCATACCTCACAAACCTCTTTCATCTGACAAAATTTCAGTTCTTTTCCTGTTATGATTTCCTGTGAATACTATTGTCGTGAAATAGTTGTACAGTGCTTAAGCATCTTGATCTTAGTGCAAGAAAGCCTTGTACTTGATCACCTGAAGCTTTGAGTTTTAGTTCCTTGTGATCAGTTGTAGGCATTTTGAACTTGTGTGTTCTGTTCTGTACCTAAATGGCCTCTTTTTTCTCTGAGTGATGTATACGACTATGTTCTGCTGCAAATATGGAATTCATTGTTTGCTCTACTGTTAATCAATGTAGAGTAATATAAATCTTTCAAATACACCGTTTGGAACATTTCTTTGCTTTAGAATCTTAATTTTTTTCTTCAAAATACCATTTCTCTTGTACCTAGAGATGATATGTATTGGGGCTCTCTTTGACTGCTTCCCTTTGAAATCAGTATCAGTAGGAGTGGCAGAGTGAGGACCATCATTATCTAGATTTCTCTCCATAACCTGCTGTCAGATTACAGATAATAGAAGTAAACATCTACTTAATTGCCAAGTACACTGCAGTTAAAGCTGTCTGGTAACTATAGTTATAAATAGATTCTACCATATAATTTCATTGCTATTCATGACCCCTTTTGTTTGCTTATTGATAAACACTTGGTTGTATTAGACTTATTTGCAAGCACGTTTGTGATTAGTACAAATGTTGCACGTGGAACCTAAATAAATATTTGCAAGATATGAGATGTCAGAAAAGAGCTTTCATGATCACTTAAGTTTTACCTCTTTCTCCTCAATCAACTTCTATTTCTTTTTATGCTTTTTATGGTGCTGAGGTAACTTAATTGTTATTATGCACACATCTTTCAAGTCAAAAATGTAGCTCTAAAACTGTCCCCACTCTCCCCCTCCTATTCTAATTCTTCTTTCTCTATCTCCCTTACCTACTTCAAACAACCTTAAGAAATTTTATTATAAGTCAAAAAACAAAAAACAAATATCTGGTTTGAACAAAGCATGTGCTTGCCTTTTGTTATTTAATCCACAATCTAAAAATTAAGGGTCATGCTGCCTAAAAAGTCTTTGAGAAAATTATGTGTTATGGATTAATGAACTAAACGGTACAACCAAACTAAAAAAAACCCTACAGTGTGGTTACACTCATCATCACAGATGCAGTTTCTCAAGAATTCAAGGTCATAAGAATATTGCAACTCTAACACATTTCTCGTTCAATATGAATTCTTTAGAGTTTGTCTACATGGAAAATTTACTGTCATAGTTTTTACTGCTATAGTTACATTGATCTAATTCTTCCTGCAAATGCTTATTTTAAAATAGGTACCATGAGAGGGAGCTATAAATACAGTGGTATGGTTACGATAGTATTGTTCCCCGTAGATCTTCTTTCTGGGTTAATCTTTGATGCAGAACATAATTTCTATAACCATTTCACAAAGACACAGAGGTTGTGACTTACCAGAATAAAACTAGCACAGCTGGGAAACAGAACCAAAGTGCTAGTTTAATCATCACTGCCTCTGCATATACCTAAGGACTACAGTTATATTATTAATTTACATTGGCTGAGAAAATTCCCGTTAAGTAGAACAAGTTTATCTGTGCAAGTAGGTTGTTAGAGAGATTACTTGAATCAGCTTGGCCCATGCTAACTACCAATCTTCCCAAATAATTCCCAGCTACATTTCAGCAGTTAAAATGTCTCTTGGGACCTGTTTCTGCCCTTCAACTGTATCCAAGTTGGCATTGTGACTCCACAAAACTATAACTCCATACACTCCTTCATGGTGTTGTGTTGTTCCACAGTTGCACTGGATGGGCACTTAGAGGATCATTCCATGATCTTTCACCCTTGGGAGTGCAGAGCAGGCCAGAGGTTGCAAGGAAAGGGATCCTCATATCCAAGGAAAGCACATTGAAATTCCAGTCTATGAGATTTGCCATGAGCAGACTGGTCTGGACGGGCAGTTCATACTTGAGTCTTTGCCAGCTTTCATCCTCCCTCCTGTCTCTTCCCTAAGTTCATGATTTGGGTGTTGTGATTTGGTATGTGATTGGATATGTTGGGTAGCAGACGCACGCGATAGAGGTCAATGTGGTAAACTAGGAAGAGACAGAATTTTCCTAAAACCATTGTATCACAATGATAGGAAAGCAAACACTGCATAAGAATGCCTGCCTATCTATCTATCTATCTATCTATCTATCTATCTATCTATCTATCTATCTATCTATCGTATAGAGGAGAACAGCACTTAGGATTCCTAATATAGAGATGCAAGCAAAGTCTAACTCAACACCTACAGGCTGTAAGTTTATAGTACAGACAGGTCGAAACAGTGGAATCTAGGAAGTGTTTAGGTGAGTGTGGGTGGTGGGTGGCCAGGGCTCATCCAGAAAGTCTGTGTGAGAATACAGTGAAGGTAGGTGGAGAACATGCTAGAACAGCTGGGAAGGGGCCGTGGTTTAGCAGAACGAATGTTGCACCTCATCAGATGATCTGTGTTCCAAGCAGATGGTGTGGCAATGGAGAGAGGGGTGGTTGGAATTAAATGGTCCATGTTATATGACTGGATCTGGAGGGAGTACCCATTATAGATTTTTGGGTTGTTTAGTTTGTCTGTTTCTTCTGGCATTTGATTTTATTGTGGTTTTTTTGTTTGTTTCTTTTTTTGTTGTTGTTTTTTTGGGGCGGGGGGGTTGTGGTTTTTTTTGGTTTGTTTTTTTTTTTTTTTTTTTTTGTTTTGTGGTTTTTTTTTTTTTTTAAGTCAAAAGAACTGATGTACAGCAAGAAAATGTGTTAGTGCCATATAGAGTGTGGGAGAGAATCCAGATCTATTTTTAAAACCTGCTTTGTGGTATGTGGCTGATGGAATCCTGCTGCAATCCTCATGAATATTTTGATGGAAAAGCCTTTAACTAGATGGGGGCAGTGAAGTCAGGCAAGATTTACATGCGATAAAGGACCCAATCCTGCAGTGAATCCTTCTTTTGAAATAGTTTGCCTGCGTTCTCAGGCAGATGATGAAGATGCTCCAGGTAGATGTTTTGCACAACACTGCGCATGCTGATGTCCAGCCTGTCCCTCCTAGTTTTCTGTTTCAAAACCAGCAGGTCAAATGCTGCAGTGAGATTCTACAGGACCACAGGTCCTAATCCAAACACAAGTCTTGTATTTATTGTTGGAATGGCTGCAAGTTTCGGGTAGAACCAACTGGAGTATGTGTGAGTCTTCGCTGATAGTCTAACGACACCCTTCAGGATGTCTGACTGGAAGACTTTTCAGTTGCTGTAGGAATTCTGCAGGGACCTATGGCTGCCAAGAGGGAGGGAAAGGGCATGTCTTTTCAGTGGGTTTAGCAGTGTGCCCACTTAATCTTTGTGCAGCTGGGATTGTGCAGTGCCTTCACACTGAGTTTGCTTGGCCTTGCTTGATACTGTGGGCATGCACCAGTCATGGGTGGATGATCTGTGTGATGGTCTCTGTGCCACTTGACATAATCCTGCCTTCTGTGGGCTTTCTGACTGCAAACTGTTTGCATGTTGACTGGGACAAGCAACAGAAGTTTATTTTATTTTTGTGACAGAGATGCAGGATACTTGAAAAGTCAAGTTCACACATACTAAAAAAACATGGTTTCCACAGTAGTCCTTTTGAATTCAAGCCTTTGCATTCACAAGGGAAAATCCTAATTTTTTTAATTAATTCAAACAGCAAGATGTTGAAGAACAGAAGAAAGGGGATGACTTTTGAGGTAGTAGTATTAGAGTAAGAAGAGTTAGTTTAAAGTATTCGGTAATTAACAAGGTCATATACTGTAGGAACATTGTCCTCAAAATTAATGGGCAGTCCAAATGCTGATGAAATATTTCTTACACAAGGTCAGCATGAGGAAGAAACCATAGTGCATGATACCATGTTGTAGTTTGCTTTGTGGGCAGGCTTCAGGAGCACCTGGTTTGTCACTAATAGAAGTTGAAACTCTATGGATATCCTTTGAAAACACTGTGTCTGGCCACCTTCTGAGCGAGTGCTTTATTTATTTCTATCAAAGTGCAGCCTGATGTTAGAGCTGTGAGCCTTTACCCCTCAGCAATAACTCTGTAGATTTTGATTAGCATTTTTAATCAGAATGTTATTCTGCACAGCCTTGAATACGTGTTTTGTGTTCAATGTCTGCATGCACAATATGTCAAGTGACAATTTAAACTGTTTAATGAGATTATAAGGGAAACACTGTAAATCAGAACTAGAAAGTATTAGTTTTCTTTAAAAATAAATTATTTTTATATCTGGTCTTGTGAAGGATTAAAAAATGTTTTTTCTAGTGTAGATTATTCCTGGAAATCAATTGTAGATATCAGATATATGTGCACTTTGTTAATGTGACTCCTTTTTTTTTTGAGAAAAAAGAATGATTGATGATTGCTTCTGAAAAAGAAATTAACTCAGGTTGTTGCCTGGTAGCTCCCTCTGCTCTGAGATGTCGTCATTGAAATGTTATTATTCAGAACTGAGAAATATTGTGGAGACTGACTGCCTAAGGCAGTGAGGAAGTAGAATGAAGGCTGTTTAATTGAACCTGCTAACAATAACATTGACTATTCATGTGGAACAGAGGTGCATAATCAGAGGAACTGGGAGAGAGGAAATATATTAATTCTCAGTCCTGGTATGAAGAAGAAGCTTCAGATACAGTCACTGGTTTTTGGTGGTTCTTTTGGTTTTGTTTTTTTTTTTTGTTTTTTTGTTTTTTTTTTTTATGGCACAATATTTTTCACTGTGTGGAGAAATTAGGCTACTAGATATGCACAGTGGAGCAGATTTCTGCTTGAGATTTCTGTGGAAACAAAAAGAGTTTGTTTTTCTTTGAAAAGTATGAAGTAACAGGTCTCAGCGATGTACAGTGTCTTCCTTCAATCCATCCATCCATCCATCCATCCATCCATCCATCCATCCTCCAGCCAGTGTGGCTGCTCAATACACCTGTAGGTGATAATGTGCAGGAAATCCTGCAAGTATAGACAGGGTCCATCAAGCATCAAACCATGTCTAAAAGTTCTCTTTCTAGAGGATGTGGGAGTGCTCATACCCATGAGTGTAGTGTAATATGAGTAAACTTACTCAGCTCAATCATGCACAGTCTCAGACTTGTATTGCAAAGCAAGAAAGCTGAAGTGGCAGCTCAGCTCCTGCAAACTAAAAAGTATTAAGGCGGACTGAGACTGTGCCAGGAAGTATAACAGCTCCTGAATTCTGACTGATCCTTCTCTTTGGTGGCACACAGGAGTTTCACACACAGATGCCTTACCTTTCATTCCAAAAACTAATAGCTCATGGTGGCTGGTTCTCAACTTTTTCACCCCTACTCATTTAATGGAAAGGAAGTAAGTGGTACCTGAGAACTGCACCCCAGTGTGATGTGATATACACTGTACCGTACATGACTAACTTCTGTGTTTCTTAAGTTTTACCAAACTAAATTAGCCCTTTATAACTTCCTGCAGACATTGTCTTGCAAAGTGAAGGATAGTCAGTAGTCAGTCATCTTGATGCACATGATGCACAATATTAATGCTGGACATTAATATTGTGGTTGTCATGGCAACAACACTGTATTTGAAACAAAAATGTGTCTGCAGAATGTGCAAAGACAATACATTTCAAAATTAAAAGGAATTAATGGAATTCTCAGTAAGAAAAAGTTAACTTCGTTAACTCTGTTTAATTTGGTATCATGCAGAAGTTATGTAAGTCTGAAACACCATATTATAAACCACACATGAGCTAAACCAATTTTAGATACCACTAAAAATTAAATAGTTCTGTGTTATGATGGCATGTAGTGCAAATGGGATAGCAGTTTGTAAGTGGTCCATAGTTTTCCTCTGAAATATTGCAGTAGTATTGAAAAGTAGACAATTTGTCCATGGTTAAATATTTGAAGTCGATATTCACTGACATGTTAGGTATATAAACACAGTCCACTGAATCCGAATTGGTGTCTCAACCTCAAACAGTTAGGAAATTACAGCTTAGTGTAGTTTTCAAGAAGTTGAAATTTTCAATTAAGGAAAGAATGTCTAAGAGATGAATTCTTCTTGGTTCTTAACTAGCAACCTTGGGAATTTCCAACCAAATCCTTTTGGAAGTGATTACTCTTTACTAATCCACATTATTAAATATAAGAGAATTTTTCTTTCCCTGGTGAAATTTGACCTCCCCAAATTAAAGCAATGAGATGTAGCACATCCCACATAACTATTTAAGTACTCCAGTGTTTAGTTTACTGTGCTACAGCTATCAGGATCCTGTTGCTGACTCTTGTATTTTTTTCTCTGCATAAAATTGGACATAAATTTGTTTTCTAATAAAATATTGCACACCGGGAAAGTAACTCTTCTAGTAATGTCAATACATTACTGAGGCTTGGCCTTTTTACATTGAGAACCTGAAAACAGGAGAGGAAAAAACATAACTGGGGGCTTTGGGGTTTATGAGAACTGCAGAACAACAGAAAAATATAAAGGAAATATTCACAGCCTTTTAATAAAGCAAACTTCAGGGAACCACTTTAACTTGTACTGATAAAAGCATGCAGGAGATGTTTAAAAACTTTCTGTTCTTTAAATATAATGCAGGAGACTATCACATAATAAATTATATATTATTCAAGTGGCAGTCCTTAGCAGTCCTTTTCATAAGTGGGGACAGTGCAGGCTCTGAAAAAGATTGATTTACTGGGATTAAAAATGTAAAGGAAAAAAACCCAGCTAACCTCAAAGCCAAACTGAAATAATACCACCTGGATACTTTTACGTACTTTACTGCCAAGCATGGTAAAATGAATACCATATTGATCTAATTCAGAAGAAAGATAAATTACTATTTTTAAAAAAGTATTCATCTCAAAAATAATTGTTCAAATTGTGACTGTACATATATTTTGACTCAACTCCATTTAACAGTTGAAGCTTTTGATGTCCTGCAGGATAATTGTATATTTAACCATATAAGCAACTGCACATAGTACATGGTATACAGGCTTCAAAATCTCATTAAGTCACAAAAATGTATTTGAAAACAGATGAAGCTACTGCAAATATATATATATATTCTTTTCAATCATGAAAAAACCATATGTATACAAATGTGAAGGACTGACCTAAGATTTAAAATACCACAGAATAAACCCTTCCCAAAAGGATATCAGATAAAATGAGACCTTGACTACACTACCCAGCTCTATGTCATCAGGTGATGTTCATATTTGCTGGGAAAACAAGAGAAACACAGGTAATTGTTAAGGGCAGATGTGTCACTTTCCTCTGGATTGCTTCTCCCCCTCTGTCATGGTTTAAGCCCAGCCAGTACCAAGCCCCACACAGCCGCTTGCCCACTCCCTCACCAGTGGGAGAGGGGAAAGAATCAAAAAGGCAAGAAGTAAAAAAATTGTGGGTTGAGAGAAAGACAGCTGAAAAGGAAAAGCAAAAGCCACACACACAAGCAAAGCAAAACAAGGAATTAATTCACTCCTTCCCATGGTTGAACAGGTGCTCAGCCATCTCCAAGAGAGAGGACCCCATCAGGCATAACAGCAACTTGGGAAGACAAAGATCATCACTCCAAACATTCTCCCCCTTCTTTCTTCTTCCTCCCACTTTATATACGGAGCATGAGGTCACATGGTCTGGAATATCCCTTTGGTCAGTAGGGATCACCTGTCTCAGCTGTGTCTCCTCCTCCCAGCCTCCCAAGCACCCCCAGTTTCCTTGCCAGCATGGCAGTACAAAAAGCAGAAAAGGCCTTGGCTCTGGGTAAGCCCTGCTCAGCAACAACAAAAACATTATCAACCCTGTGTTCAGCACAAATCCAAAACATAGCCCCATAGCCACTCTGAAGAAAATCAACTCTACCGCAGCCAAAACCACTACAACTGTTTTGATATTTTAAGTATGAGTGGAAAAGAAACTAAACATCACCGTTTCACATCCCTGTAACAGAAGTGACGCAGGAAACTCTGCTAACTGGCTCTAGATACAGTGAAATTCAGAGATTAACCTGGGTAATTTAACCAGCAAGGCCACTAGTTGCTTCTGGGACCATCTAAGTCAGAAAAAACCAAATAATAAACCGACTAAACTCTCAGTAGAGGATATGTTATCCAACTATATGGTAAAGCTGTAGTACGTCAGAGAATCATGGGAATATGCTGTCCTGCCTAAGAATACTATTTGAGTTTCACCATCGTCAAGTAAAAGAAAAAAGAATTTTATATAGAATTGTATATAATTGTGGCAGAAATTGATAAGGAAAAGTTGATATTTTTGCAAGGTTACTCAGAATTTTTAGCCCTTGATTCTTGAGGTTTTATTTTATGTATTTACATTTTCAACAACTCTCTATTTTTTTACAGTTGATATTGACAAATTTGGTTGAGGAAAAAAGATTGCAACGTGGATTTTGCTGGTGTGATCTGCAGCCCCATATGCAAGGATGAATCTCTTTTCTCCACTTATATCTACTATATTACACACCAGTATTGTATCTGTTGACTTAAAACAAGGTAGACACTGAAAGAAGAGAGAACATTTGCTTTACAGTGCTTTAATTAAGTCTTAGTCTCGTGAGTTTTATTGGATTGTCTAAAACCATAAACCCTTCATTACTTCTACTATCAGTGTCGCTAATAACATTATGAACCTAAACCTTCTTATCCTGCTGTTATCTGAAATGTTCCATAATTACTGTTGATTCTGTTAATAATTGCATAGCCTAACTATTAAGAGAAAAGGAGTTTACAATGGCAGTGTATTTAATGTATATGAAACAAAAGATAAAAAAGAAGAATAGAAAAGTGGAGAAATTCTCTCATCTGTGTATTATTTTCAGTGCAAAAAGAGCTCTAGATTAAAACTACATGAGGGCAAGCAACAGAGCAATAAGCATTAAATATGACCCATAGGTATCTCACAATATCCGGGATAATTAATAGCATAATCAAAGCTGCAATTCTGGTCCATCCTACAGCTCATGTGTTTCTAGCTTTCTCCTTTCACAATTTTTGAACCAGTAGGAATAGGTAAGGGAGATCTTTCTAGACTATAAATACTCCCAAACAAACAAACAAAAACCTGAAAAGTGCTGTCTGCTGGAGCTTTCATAGTCTGCTGGGATGTTTTTTATCTGTAAACAATGTTTCTTGCTTGAAGATTTCCCTTTGAAAAACAAATGGATAATTGGTTTGTGTGTGTGTTTTTCTTGAGCCATTTATTGTTTCCCATACTTTAATTCCCTGTTTGTATACCTCATTCTATCTGTGTTATTCTTATAGCTTTAGAGGTATGTTTAGGGTTAAACTATCTGTAAATTTGCCGAACTGTTTATTCTCTAATAAACTGAGAAATAAACTGACATGTGTGGGGTGTTTGTTAATTTGTTTTATCTCTCTTTGGAAGTGCTGCGCTACATTAAAAAGGATTCAACTAGATATTCAAAAAGATTTTGAAAAAATACCTAGTATCATATTAGCAATGAAAAACTTCATGAAATGTTAGAAACTAAATGCATGTCTATAGAAGCCCTGGGATGTCAATAAAATAGAGAACTAAGAATTCAGGTAATGAAATTGTTACTTATGTAAATATAAATGGGTTTGTGTGAGTCCAAAGAGGTACATGATGTGTACATAAAGAAATAGTAAAATGCTGTGAGGAATTTTTTGCTCTTAAAGCATGCACAATAGGACTTAGTTCCTGTATAATACTATCAGTTGCAATTCTGAATTTCAGTGTCATAACAAGGTCATGTAGAACTAAAGATTTTGTCTTTTTAGCATCAGGTCATGACTAAAGGTATCAACTTGCAGTGATGTAGGAAATCTTATACTGAAAGATATTACATTAGTAATTAGTAGCATCCTGGGACTGGGATCTGCAGGGAAAACAGTGCTAGAAATAGAATAAAGGAAGAGGAGAGCTTTAAGCAATTTTTAGCATTTTTAAAACAAGCTTAACAGTTTTATTTTTTGTTTTATACCAGGAGGTGCTGGTTCTTTTTGGATCCCATCAATAAAGCCGCATACTGATAGTCCAGAAAAGGTGGTATTAAGTTATTAAGAAAATATTATGTCCCTGACGATGAAAGCCTGGAATGACCACACAGGCCTCTCATGTTAGGGAATGGCATTCTGCACAAAATTCCTTTTTATGGTGAGGTTTGCTGCTACTGTTATCTTTAGAGGTTTTTTAGCATTTTCTTCAAGAGGATGTACTTATGAAAACGTGTTGGGAACTTAAGTTATCCTTCATCAAAGTATGTGTGTAGCACAGCACAGTCCTTGAGGCTAAGTAATATGTGTGGTACAACACAGCATGGCCCAGCATCCACTCAGAACAGCTGTTCGTGGAGCACTAACTCTGCAATATACAATAGTCTCCCAATTAGGGCCACAACATTCTTTAGGAATACTTGAGCAATATTTGGTGGCTATTTTACCTTTGTCTTACCTAGCTCAAACAGGAGCTCTGCTAGCAACCCGGGAGCCCCAAAAGCACCATTGAAACTGGATCAAACCTTAGCCTGCACTCTGTGAAAGGTATTCTAGAGAAAGGACATGAGTTCTGCTATTTTGCCTGAGATACTGCCGTAGGGTATAAAAAGAGCCTAATAGTCACATGTAACCAATAGGGATATTGCTGGTGAGTTTTGAAAGCTGTATTACATGATCGATTACCAAAATTAATACTCTGCTGCCTGCTACATGGTGTGATAACATGGCATAAACACATCTGAAACTTGGTGTAGTGGATTGACCCTGGATGCATTCCAGGTGCCCACAAAAGCTGCTCTATCGCTCCTCTCCTCAGCTGGACAAGGGAGAGAAAATACAGGAAAAAGCTTCTGGGTTGAGATACAGGCAGGAAGAGATCACTCACCGATTACCATCACAGGTAATTGACTTGGGGAAATTAATTCAGTTTATTACTGATCAAATCAGAGTAATAAGAAATAATTTCTGGGGGTAATGACAAATCAAACTGAATCTTAAAATGCCTTCTACACCTCCCTTCTTCCTGGACTCAACTTCATTCCCCATTTACTCTACCTTCTGGCCCCCCACAGCAATGCAGGGGTACAGGGAATGGGGGGCTGTGGTCAGTGTTGTCTCTGCTGCTCCTGTTTCCTCAAGACTAGGATGCTTCACGGTCTTCCCCTGCACCAACATGGGGTCTCTCCCACAGGAGACATCTCCAACATGAGTCCTTCACACAGGCTGCAATTCTTCACAAACTGCTCCAGTGTAGGTGCCTTCTAGCAGGGGCAGTCCTTCAGGAACAAGCTGCTCCAGGTAGGGTTCTCTACAGGGTCACAGGTTCTGCCAGTAGCCTGCTCCAGCACAGACTTCCCATAGGGCATCCACCTGCTCCAGCCTTAGCTGCAGGTGGATCTGTGCTCCATCTTGGGCTGCAGGAAGACAGCTTCCCTCACCAGGTTCTTCCTTACAGGCTCCAGGGGAATCTCTGTTCCGACATCTGGAGAACTACACCCTCCTCCTTCTTCACTGACCTTGGTGTCTGCAGATTTCTTTCTCCCGCATATTCCCACTTCTCTCTCTGGCTTCAATTGATCCTGAGCAGTTTTTTTTCCCCCTTCTTAAATATGTTTTGCCAGTTTGTGCTACCACCACTGCTGATGGGCTCAGCCTTGGCCAGCAGCAGATCTGTCTTGGAGCCAGCTGGCATTGTCTCTGTCGGACATGAGGGAACCTTCTGGCAGCTTGTCACAGAAGCCACTACTGCAGCCTCTCACTACCAAAAGCCTTGTCATGCAAAGCCAGTACATTTGGCAAAGACCATTTTCAAATATATCTTTCACAAAATTTTCTTTTTGAAGCTTTTTTAGAGAAAATGTGTGGCAAAATTACAATAATGAAAGAGTTGATTCCAAAGTTTTAAGACATTCACTGGGTAGGACTGGCCTTTTTTTAAAGTTCAGTTTTTAAGATTGGCTATCTCCTAAATATTTCTGATTTTGGTGACGGTGCTTTGATGGAAAATAAGTGTCTCTTTTTTTATGATCTCTAAGTCTAACTTTCATCTATGGTGCACACAAATGAATTTTCATATTTGAAAGTTCAACTTGGCCCTTAAAATCATTCTTAAATTTAATGACCTGGTTTTTACATGTTTTACTTACAGGAAAGTACAAAAAAGCCTTCTCTGGGTGGTAGTGAATAGGAATATGAGGAACTTAAGAACTCAGTTGTGCAGCCCCCACTGGATGCCGGCACCCAGGGTTATTCCTGTCCACATGCAAGATATGGCATTTCCCTGCACTGAACTTCATGAGATTCCTCCCTGCCTAATTCTACAACCTGTCAAGGTCCCTCTGAATGACAGCAATTTTCTGCTGGATCTGTCATTCCTTTCAGTTTGGTATAACTTGCAAACTTGCTGAGTGTACACTCTGCCCCATACTCTAGGTCAATAACAAGGATTTTAAAAGGTATTGGACTCTGTGTCAGCCCCTGGAACACATCAATAGTGACAGACTTCCTTCTGGAGTCCAGCAGTTCAGCCAGTTTTCAGTCCGTTCCTGTTCATTCATCTGTCTCAGTGGATGCTGCAGGAGACAATGTTGAAAGCCTTACTCAATGGTATAACAACAACTACTACCCTCCCCTCAACAACCAAGTCAGTCACATCAGGTAGATTAAGAAACATTTCATTATGGTAAATCCATGTTGCTGATTCCTCATGACATGCTTATCCTTAATGTGTTTGGAAAGGGTCTTCAGAAAGATTTGCTCTATCGCATTCTCAAAGATCAACATGAGAGCTGACAAGGTTATAGTTCACCACATCCTCCTTCTTGCACATCCTGATAACAAGATTGATGTTTCCTTCCCTCCAAATTTTGGAACCTCTCCCTGCAAGCTGGAACCTCTCACTCCACTGCAAGTTATAAGTGACACATGCAACTTTAATTGTTTTTCATCTTCAGTCTAATTTTGTGCTTCCAGCTTCTGCTTTTTGTCTCAGTTTTCCTGTTGGGCACAAAGGTGGTTCAATAACACTGATTAAATTTCTCTCATATTAGTTACTGCCTTTCACTTCCTTTTGATTCCACCTCTTCCCTCCATTTTCTGTGCACCAGCATCTCACATTTGCAAAGCAAGTATCCAGTGATTTCTGTTTCCCAATCACCGTCTGCTAGACAGTATTTGTGTACCTAGGTACCCATCCCATAACCAAGTGTGTGTAGCATGAAGCATTTCAAAGTGGTAAAGAGGCTCCAGCTCTACACTCCAGGCATCAAAAGGGCCCTCCTAGAGAGAAAATACTTCCTTGTAGCCGTGTGACTTCTCCAGTGTGATGTAACTCAGTCTGCTTTTTATTTACCTCACACAAGCCTGAAAAAGCGACTTGATAGACAGTCTCATGCTTCTACTTCCAACAAAACTCATGACTTCTCACTGTGAAGTCTTGCTTCCTAATATTCCGTGTCTATCTGCATATATGCCTCTGGCCTTTAATATGTTTGTTTTAATATTAATTATATGGAACTCTGATTTTGATATGCTAGAAAGTAAGGAAAATACTAGGAGTTTTAAATTCAGTATTCATTTTGTATATGTAGATAGGTAGACATGGCAAATATTTAGATGTAAGAATAGATTATATGCTTTCCAGGCCTTTGTAAAAAGCCCTTACTACAGAGATCTCCAGCATTATCCCAGGCAGTATTCACAGGAACAGAGCCAGTACATCAAGAGAGGAGATTAAGCCCATCTGCCTGGCACTTGGGACACCACATCTAGGACCGTGGCCTTGCTTCTCCCACCTTCAGCCATGTATTTCAGGAAGGACATACAGAGGTCACTGTTGTTGCAGCATGTGACTTTTGAGGAGAGGCTGAGGGACCAGATCTGGAGAAGAATTCAGGGAAACCTAGTGGCAGCCTGCAAAACCTACAAATGATCTGGTGGGAGTGTAAGAGACAAGAAGTGTGACTTGAAACAAGAGAAGGATTTCACACTGGATAGAAGGAAAACCTTTATTATTCTGAGAGTAGTCAAGCAAAGGAGAAGCATGTAAATTATTCCCTAAGCAGAAATTGCTTTAAAGCAGAAATTACTTTAAGTGATGAAAACAGTTTGCAACTGAAGCTCTGCAGCTTCACCAAAAATCTATCCTGTTTTCTGGTTATGTTTTTATTTTTAAAGTGTTACATAATGGTCACTATTTACATTTTCCACAGTAATTTGGGTAATTTGGGAATAATTTGCTCCTCTTTTTTCAATCTATTATAAAGAATTTTTTTCAAAATTAAAAGTATTTTTTCCAGTTGAGATTTCATCAGGTTCAAAGCACGAGAAGGATTAATATGCTTTAATATTCCAAGATTTTTTGTCCCGAGTGACTCTGGAGCTTGTGATTCCTGACTAAGTGTGGAATCTTACATTTGTCCCTACGTAGTTTCAGCTGCTTTTTTAGAACAGCTCTCCATCTCATTCTGTCCTGCCTTTTTGAACTCAACTTCTGTCCTTGATGAAGGTGATAATATGTTGAGCTGTAGAAGCCAGTCTTTTTTTTTTTGGCAGAAAAGCAGGTTTGGGGTATTAGATTTAATGGAATGGATCTATTTTAAATCTAGCCTCTTGTTTCATGATTTATAGTCTAAAAGACTAAACATTCAATAATTTAAGCACCAGTAAATGAGTCAATAGCTATGAACTCATTCACAGGGTAGTCCCAGTTTAATTCTAATGTTTTTAATTTCTGAACATTTCCTAGGTAATGCAAACAACTATTTTGCACAAAAACTTTCTGTGTTACAACTGGGTTTGTATTTTGGAAATTTTCAGATTTTTAGAAATCAGACTCAGATTTTTTTCAGCCTCTAAAATCTAGCACATTTTTATTTCCAATCTAAATTTAAGTAACAGAAAAAATTACACAGGAATATAAGGACATCCTGATCAGTAATGGGTCTTGGTCTGGGTCTAGGCTGATCACTTTCCTGTATAGCAAGCAGTGTGTGTGTGTGTGTGACAATGCTCACACACAAAACTGACTTGTAGGTTTTACTGGCTTTAACTTACGTGGTGGCACACTTGATACATACTTAATATTTTATTGTTTGATGGACTGTTACCTTCTTTTTCATATAACTTTAGCATATTAACTTATTAAAAGCATTCATTCTCTATGGCATGAAATATTTCTCATCTATTCATTAAAGAAGCATAAAGGCAATGGAACTGTTGACCTCTTTTGCTTTGCCTAGGGATGTTTTTGAAATGCTGGTGTCTAAATGCTACTATTTGCCTTTCTTGAAGAGCTATGATGAATATTGGGTCCGCAAACCCTGCAAATTTCCTAGGGCAGCAGTATTTCTATTATCATTGAACTTCTCTCACATCCTACTGAGAAGGTTAACTTTGATTACTACTTTTCAGGGAAATTACACAAGTGAGAATTTACTCCATTCGTCGTGCTGTTTTCTTGCTAATATTTGTGAATTTGAGTGCTGAAGTGAGTACAGCTGCACCAAAGCTTGAGTGAAGTAATTGTATTTCTAGAAGATACAGTTGCACAGAGATAAGTGGTGATTTTTTACCTAAAGAAAATGGACCAAATGTGAAATATTTACTTGGTAACTTTAGAAGTTCCATATGACCAAAGGATTTTTACAATAAACATAAATAATTCAATATTTGAAACTAAGGCAAGAAAATTACTGAAAGCCTTGGTATTATTTATTTTAATTGAGGTAATTTTTTACATAGCCATGCAACAGCATCTTCTTTCCTTTATTGTGAGAATAAACATGAGAACTAGGCTATACTCACTTGGAGCAATAGTGTCTTTAAATATATGACCTGGTTAGTTTGATAATGTGGGTCTACACTGCAATAGCATGGTAGGGAAATTAGTGAAGTGCAGGATATTTATTTACAAATTCTTCCAGCAAGGGATTTATACATTCACACTCTCGCATGTTTGTATGCAATATGAAAAGCATTAGTTCTTGACAGGAGATGACAAACAGATTTCTGGACAATTCTCTTGCACCCGTTAGAAGTCACCAGATGTCACATCTCAGAATCTTGCCGGTTTATGCTTTCATAAATCTTTGAATAAGTTGATGCCTATCGCACGCTTTTAGTCACTTGCGGGTGCATAGTCTGTTCTTTTGAGCAAGGAGAAAAACAGGATGGTGTGTACTACATGCAGCAACCTAGTTTCCTTCTTCCTTGTGTGAGGGTAGTGGTCTTCAGCTAGGAAGTCATCTGTGCTGTGACCTTTTCAGAATGCAGGCCTTTTCATCTTGTCATAAGCAACATCATCCTCAGTACTTCCCAAGAGAGCAGTGCCTGGGGAACAGTGCCCTTTCCTTCCCAGTGCAGGCCACCTTTTAAAACCTTTTTGTGCCGTTCCTTCTGATGCCTAAACACATGTATTTCATTCATTCTGCATCCAAGCCATGCTCCTTCTGTTACAAATTTGTAGAAATTACGTGTGCAAATATTTACATTAACTCAAGACTTGCTGCCATAAAGCATCAGCAGAAACTAGACTTCTCCCTGTGCTTTCAGTTGATGGTATTTGATGGTTGCTATTAGTCCATCCTAAGGGCTGATCAAATTCTATCTTTGACTGATGGTATGCAGAAGAACACCAAGAAGAGTGGGAATATTTGTGAAGAACAGTTCTTTTCATCTTGAGCCTTCAGTCAGAGCTTCCTTGAGGTTTCTTAGCTCTTATGGGTTCTCTGTGCCAATGAAGTAGATTAGCAATGCTCAAAAGATTAAAAAAATGCTCTAAATGCTCAGACAGCAACTTATTTGGGGACTTTAATTACCAAGGTTCAATATGATGTGGCACAAGGGAAGTGTAAGAAAAGAAAAAAAAACTACTTGTTTTAACAGTTTTTTGAAATATTGAAATCAGAATTATTCTCTACGTTCTATATTTAGCAGAGTGTAATAGAATGTATGTCAAAAACAACATCCATTGTTAATCAAGTTGCTTTTGGTGTCTGACCTGACTCATAGACAACCTACAATACAAATTAACTTCAGATTTTACTTCAAATTAAACACAGGGGAGCTTTTTTTTGACTGTAAATTTTGATCAAAATGATACTTAAGAAGCAATGGTTTTGCCAGCCTTGAGAATCCTTTCAAAACTCTGTGTTTGTGTGATCAAACACACTGATGCTGCTGCATTCAATTAATGAAATTTTAAGATGTTGTGTCGATGTTGGACTCCTGTGACTATTAATGGTGTTCCTCTGTAGAGCAAGAAAATGAGGTGCTGTTGGCTTCCAGAAAGACTCTCAGTTCTGGCCATATTTCCAGTTTCCATGTAAATGCATTCTATTATTCAGGGCTGTTAAAAATTGGCCATGGTTGTCCGAGGTTGTAAGAAATGATTGAGACCTTGGATTGCAGCACTGTAATATGGAGAGAGGTCCTTGTATGCAAGCAGGCACTGCTCCTGCTGCAAGGAATTGAGCATGAAGGTAGGATGGGTTTAGTTAGACTTTGGACTGCTGTGAAGACTTTGGGCATACAGCAATGGATATTATTCAGCAGGAAGTGATTTGGCAAGGAGTTAGGAATTATGGCACTGAATGTCAAACCTGGTACTGCAGGACCAGTTTTTCAGAGAATGTCGCTTCAAGGAGAACTTGAGAAGTATTAGAGTGAGCTTCTGAAAAGCAGACCACCTGACAGTAAAATTATTAAGCTACACTGATCCAGGGAAGAATCAGTACTAACTTGGGAGCTCAATAGACTTTTGATCACATCTGACACAGATGAGAAATTCATGAAATTTTTTGTGCTGTACAAGACCAGGGGGTTACAGTTAGGTGCTCTGAGTGCAGGAACTGGTTGAATGAAGAAGGGATTGGTAGACTTTCGAGTATACATGAGATGCCAGTTTAGGTCTCACGCTCTATTGGCAGCAATACTTTTTGTATTCACATGAAGTCCTGCTCTGATTTTGTCTCTTCCCCTTAAATTATTCAGTCTTGCTCATTTGTAAAAAACAGGCGTGCTCTTTCAAAGAGTAGATGAACAAATTAGTATCATTCTATCCCTCTGCATCCATAGCTGGAACAGTGGTTCAAATTTGACCTTTTTGCAATAAACTACATACAATTCTAGTAATACTAAATCCAGAAATACTTTTTTTTCTCACAGTTGGTTTTGGTTTGGGGATTTTGTTTTGGGGGCTTTTTTGTTTGGTTGGGAGTTTTTTGTTTGTTTGTTTGTTTTTTTTAATGGTTATGATGTAAGCAGCAGTAAGAGGATTTTAATCTATCATTTTGACAAGCTAAATGGCGGCATTATCAAATTCAAAATGTGATTAAATCTTGAAATCTCTTTTAAAAATATCTACCAGGTTGTAATGGATGTTTGCTGACTTACAAATAAATAGCAAATAAATTTACGCTGAGATGATTAATATTGTTTTCTATAATACAGCTACTACGGAACTCTACTAAGATTTAGAATCTGCAGCTTTTCATTAACTATTTTTCAGAAGCTTCTTTTTTCTCCATGGGCATAATTAATTAAGATAATCTAAAGAAAACGTACATATAAGCTTTTTTTGCCTAGCCAGATGAATGTGGCTTGAAATCTGCCTTATCTAAAATATTTGTGTTAGAAGAAAACAGTGCAAATAAAACAAAACTATTAAAAGTTTTCAAATAATTTATACCTACGAGGTATGAATGAATTCTACCACTGAAGAGCTCCTAAATTAGCTATCTTTAAAAGAAAATGAAATAAGATTTGTTTAATTGCAAAACCTTAAACCATGAAGTTTTTTATTTTCTACCTTCTTTTTCATTCACAATAGTTTCAAAGCTTCCTTGAAATAGATGAGCAGCACTTTAAAAATAGAGCTTTTAACATTTTAATACATTTAGTCTCTCATAAACATTAAATACAGTAGGTATCCACCCAGATGGGATCTGGAACTAACCTTGTGATTCTCTTATTTTCCACATTATAGATTGTGATTGTGCAGTCATCAGCACAATCTTTCAGAATTTATTTGCTAGACTGGAATGACTTAAAGATATTACGTTAGCTTTTCTTGATACATAAGCTCCTGATAACTAAGTATTCTGTGTATATCTTATGTCTGCCCTCACTAATGTAAAATGCAAATTAATTTATGACAGACATAGATACTTACCAAGAGTACAATATCACAGTTAATATCCACAATTTTGTGAATCCCTTTTGACTGAGATATGCCTAAGTGAATAGCAGAAATTTCTGACTGCTCAAAAAAATACCTTATTGGCTTAACCAGACTGAAGTGTAGTGCAAATTATTTCCCAATTTAGGCCAATTCCAAAATATATTTACTTTGATTTTAAATGAGAATTTTGTAAAAAAATGAATGTAATTTTTCAACATTATCAAATTAGACATTTGCAAGGGTTTATTTTCTAAATGGCTAGAATATTACTGGTTTGATATTACAGTAGTAATAGCAAGAGAAGAGATTAGTGCTGAAAACTAGGATTTCAAAATGGTAAGGTTAGGGATATAGGGGATTTTTAGCAACATATTTTTATCCACAATTTTTTTTCAGATTTGTTATACTTTTTATATTTGCTATTTCTTATATTTTGTTTTACTATCTTTTATAACATTGAGGTCTTCTCTGTTTTTCACTCTGTTCCTCCAGACAAGTAGGCTGGGCCTTAGCAAGTAGAGGCATGGGAGGAGGCACAGCCAGGAGAGCTGATCCCAACCGAGCACCGGAATATCCAATACCATTTGACATCATGCTCAGCAACAGAAGTTTGGGAAAGAAAGATAAAGCAGGAGGATGAGTGCTGGTGTTTGTCTTCCAGTGTTTTTATTCCATCACCATTACAAATGATGGGGCCCTGCTTTCCTGGGGTTGGCTGAACACTGCCTGCCCACAGAAAGTGGGCAATGAATTCCTTCTTTTGCTTTGCTTGCATGTGCAGATGCAACTTCACCTACTAAACTTTCTTAATTGCAACCCATGAGTTTTCTCACTCTTGCCTTTCCAATGAGCAAGTGGCTGCGTGGGGCTGGCTTGCTGCCAGAGCTAAACCACAACCATGGTCCAATTCAACTACAGAGAAAAAGTAATACTTCAGATTTTTACAAATGTGTTTGGCAAAGTTATTTACACTACAGTTCTAGCTATTCCTGATTCTTGTAGAGCTGGCTATTTCTCACTAGTTATCAGATAACCTTTCTTTTTTTAATGTTCTAACATTTAGGTGGTGTTTTATGTAGTTTAATATTTATGGGTGATTATTAGGAAATATAAAATTAGCAGTATCCAAAATTGTTTAAAGAAATTTTAGAGAAATGTGAACGATAAGAAGAAAATATTGCTGTAAGCATTTACAAATGTGTGTGTATCTGCAGCTGTGGGCACAAACCCCGGTAGCTTGGGATGTGGCTAAAAATTACTTGTTCTATTTACCCACTATTTAAATCATTCAGAAGAAAATCCAAATGGCTTTCTGGAAATTCTTTAATTCTTCCTGTATCAGCTCTTTAAAAGAAAAAAGCAATAATAGTTTCTCAAAATATTTGACAAGCTGCTACAGCTATGGACATTTCAGATAAAAATAAATAAATAAAAGAATACAGCATGACTTCGTTAACTATCCCATGGCCATCTACAAATCTAGAACCTGGCGAAAAAAGTGAAGTAATTTAAAATACTTATATGATTGCTCTAGCAACTCAAGCTTAAACCAACTTCAATATTCTCATGAGTTGGTCTTCTTCGGGATTTATTCTAATTGCTTTTTATCGATACATTTTTCTTTCATTTCATTATTCCTTTTATAATTCACAAAGGATATCCCACTCATTAATGAGAATTAGCAAGTCATTATTAAGATCAAATGCCCTTTTTCTTTTTTGCCCTTTGTTCAAGGGCAACTACTACAGATCTTTCTGATATCCTGGATAGGAGTGAAAGTAATTTAGTTCACGCTACGTTATTCTTCAGTGCCAGAATTCCAATGTCATATGGGGCACTCAGTGACAATCCTGTTCACGATATTACTAAGAGCATTTAACAGCACTCTTTTAGTGAAGGATTTCTCTCCTGAAGGTTGAAATGTTTCATTGCTGGAAGCAGCACTACAGCTGGTCTACGAGATGAGAGAGATAACCCTTCTCTCTGTCCTGAAGTCAATTAAATACAGCCCTGAAGGGCACAGCTTACTGAAAGTGGATTTTTATTTTGTACGTACAATTTCTGTGAAAACCAACAGGTGTTAATTCTATATATCCAAGGGAGGTACTTGGAATGTAGCTTAGTGTGTTAAATCTACTACTGTTTTCAAGGAACGAAGATTCCACAGATTTTTTTAATGACCCTTGCTAGACTCTGCTTTTGTTTGCTCACACTACAAAAAAAAGTATCCAGGACTAAAAATAGAAGGAGTTCTTGCTTTAGACATAAATTCAAATTGAAAGAAATTATTTGGATTCACAAATCCAACCATTGTTTCTTGATATTGATTTGGTCGATACTGAAAAGTGATAAGATACTGCTCAATCCAATACATTTTGTCTTAACAGTCTCCCAAGAAATTTAACCATGGAGCTTCCCTGTGTTGGGGTTTGTTTGTTGGGGAGTTGATACATTTAGTCCACCTAGCCATTTTCCCAGTAGTTGCCTGGGACCAGCCCACAGTAGCTTTCCAAGGAGCTGAACTCACCTGGGTTTCTGCTATGTGCATGAATATCTACAATCTGCATACAGGTCCAGTAGGTTTGTTCCAGTGCAACTTAAATGCCACTCTTTCAAGTGGGTTAGGATACTCACTTTTCTGCACATCGACCATCTCAACAACACATTAATTAAGAGTGCCATATATTCCGAAGATCTCTTTTATATGCTTTATTTTTCCTCTAATCAAATGTAAGGAAGGCATCACACATTTATTTTTCTGTCTGACAGCACCTCACACACAGTCATCTATTTCTGAATTTTTCTTTTCTGTGGTTCATTGAGTTTCATCTGCCATTAAGTTGTCATCACCTCACATGTTGGTATTTCAATTAAAAAGAACTTGCTATTATGACATAATTCTTAATATGCACAGTGAATTTTCATTAATTATAGACTGGCCTTACTGGTGAGGGCCTAGGTATGCAGAACTAAAGTAGCCAGCTGAGTCAGTCAAAAACTAGAAAATGGAAATTTGTATTGAGACTTTTTACATGCCCACACAACTGGATTCTTAAAAAGACTTTCTCATCTGAAAGTTGGAAATATTTGGAAAGAGTGAAATTGTGAGTTTCATGCCACTGGCAGAGGAGTAAAAGGAAGTGATGTGGATAAATCATCCCTATGCTGTAAAAGACTTTGTTGGTTTCTCTAATTACATTTTATCTCCCACTGCATCACACTCAGTTAAACCAGCAGAAAAGATACCGGAGTGGTAATACAGATGAGATACTGGTCTCTCAGAGGTTCAGGATTTTTTCAGTCTAGGAGATCTGAAAAATGGCAAAGAGGAGATGTAAACAGTACTCTCACAAGAAAACAAAAATAAAGTTCCAGCAGTGCATGTCAGAAGTCTGTTAAGAAAGACTGTCTAAGTTAATTCTGCCTCGAGTACAGACAAACCCATTCGTGCGGTTGTTTTTGCTCAGAGACCAAGCTGCACCTGGTGAGTAATGCAAAAAAATAAAACAACACGCTGTGTACCGCAAAAAAATCTAATTGTTAAGTAAAAACCATCTGTAATGTAAAATGCCTGTTCACCCTGTGCACCACTGCTTGCTGAGTGTCACTGTCACTGTTTGTACATAACTGTATATATGGATATATATGTATGTGTGTATTAATGTGTGTGTGTAAAGTTAAAATATAGTAGTTTAAGCATCAAACCAACGATATGAAATAAAAAGTAGAATGTCTTGGGGTGACTTTATAATGTGTATCCCCTATCGCTACCCTATGCCCACCAATCTTTTCTGTGTCTTTAAACTGAGCCTGAGAAGAACAGAAACCATAAAACGTTTCAAAGCAGTTGTTTCAAGGACATGGAGATACACTCCTTGGCTTCAGCAGTACCCTTGGTTTTTTTTTCTCTTTTCTGCCCTCAGTCAACTTTTTTTTTCCGCATTTTTTTTCCGGCGAGAAACGGAGAGTTGAACCTTGTTTTCCTAGGATTTTGGTTTTTTTTTTTTTTGTTATTTTCTTCTCTTCTAGACTGTTTCAACAACATCTGAACACATCAAGAGAATTTTCCTGGAGACCCGGGGTGGGGGTGGCCCCTCGCCGACCCAGCTCCGAGGAGGAGAGAGACCACACCTACAGAAGAACCCGGACATCTTCCCAGGTTTTCTCTCCACAGAGAGAGAGATCTCATTATTTAGCATCATTATTTCCCTCTTGTGTGTTTGTTAAATAAATAGCTTTTATCTCTTACACTTTCCTTTGAAGAAAATTTTTTTTTTTCCTGAACCTGGGGGGGAGGGGTGGTTGCAACCTGACTTCTATCAGAGGATATTTTCCTCCATTTTGTCCAAACTAGGACAACTTGACAGTAATAAAATGTTTTGGATTATGCTGAAAGATACAGAAAGAAAGCAGTATATCTAACATGAGGATTTTCGCTTTTTAAATAATACAGTTGTCCTGTCTTCTGTCTTGTTCCTGAATGGAATCAAAATATGACTAACAGCTAAAAACTGAATTTTATTACATATTTGTTGTCCTTTTGTATCACTAATTCCCATGAGGGTTTTTTTGGTTGTATTTAGAAACCTTCACTTAATTAAATACATTTCTAGAACACTGCTTTCCAACAGATGACTGAAAAGTCTGGGCAATCCTATTTAATTCCTGCTGGTCTTCTGAAAACTCTTTTCTAATGTCATCAAACACTCTCCCTTTTTCAGCAAATACAGTAGCCCCCAAGGCTGCCCATTTTCACCCCTACTAAAGAAAAAATTATTCTCAAAATGAGAGTCCTACTGGACAAGGCAGAAGGTCCCTGTCACCCACAACAGACTTTTGGTATCCAGAGATCATGGTACGAAAATTATTACTTTAGGACATTAAGTGTTTTTGAGGAAACTCAAATTATGATAAAGCGCCAATCAGGTAAAACAGAAATACAAAGTTACAATATTCAAAAGTCCTTCTGAATGTATTTTAGTGTAATAGGCAATAACAATCAGTAAATCACATGGTGAGGACCTCGCTTTTTTCCCATTGTTGAATCCTTTGTCACCTCAAAGTGTTGAGTTGTCTAACAGATAAGATATTTCCCTAACCCATGCTTTGGAATCACCAAATCTGTTGACCTTAGACTTCAGCTGCTCTTTAATCTTTATATCAAAATATTGGAACTAAGGTTTGGTTTGGTTTCAGAAGGAAGGAAAAATTGGTACCTAAATTGAAACTTTTGTCAACATGCCCTAAATTTTATTTGCTGTTAAACCCTGTCTGCTAGAATTGGCCACCATTTCATATTAAAAAAAAAAAGTTTATTTCTTACAAATGAGATGTGTGTTATTTCTTGTTTAAAAATGGACAATATTAAATTCTCTGGCTGTAAATTATAGCAAATGCAGGTATTTCTGTCATTTTTGTTGACAGACTACAACAAGTAATGTGTTATGTGGAGTAGTGCTCAGTGTAAAAGTCAGCTTTGAAACTTTGAACCTGAATGCTTCTTTGACCAACTGTATCCTCTGGTGAAAAAAAAAGGAAAAAATTTTTCCATATCCTTAAGACAAAGAATTCCACTGTACACAGAAATTTGGAAATCATTCTTCTTATGATACAGTGATTTTAAAGTACCTGCAAAAAGCAAAGCAATTGCTTAGCAAGATTATCCAGTATGTCTTCTGATCCAATAAATAGGGAGTGCCAAATCAGAATAGCAGGCAAGAGGTTCAAAACAAGCTAGAGGTTGCTTCTCCTAAAATGGGACACTTAAATATCAGAATTGTGTCAACTGAATATTTGAGACTCTAAAATCAGCTGGATAGATGATTCAAGGAAGAGGAATATATCAAGCACTAAGTATAAAAAAATCAGCCTTGACTGATCAGTCATCACCTTTCTTAAATTCTTATTCCCCTTTCAAATAATTACTCCCATTAATATGTATTAATTGTTTGGAAACTACTGTTTCTGTCTTGGCCATTTAATTGTCAGAAGGGATGATTTCAATAACTACTGTCCTGATGTCAGAGGGTGTTGTGGAAGCTTATTACTTTCCATCTTGTACCCACTCAATGTGTCAACAATAAAACAACCTGCACTAGCAGGGCCTTTGGAAGTGTACTAAAGCCATGAGGCAAACCTTTAAGATATCCTTAGCCTGATTAAAAATTACTCTGCAACAGCCTAGAGTGACGTATGCTTATACTACTTCAATCATGTATCAGACTCAGCTATGTCATCATTACAACATACCTAGATTATTAAGTTCCTCTCTATTAGAGCCAATTCAGGCTTTCTTTGCAGAATCACTGATAAAGAAGATACACAGAAAGGTCTTTTGACTTTGTCAGCTGACAAGGAATGAGAAATCTGCATAATTTTCGCTATTTCCAATAAGAAATTTCAGTTTCAGTTCTCAAGTTATGTTAGCAAGCATCTGTCAGGGTTTGAGAATACCAGTTATCACAGAGCAATGAGTCATATGGTTCATGAGACAGTGTGTTGATGTGCTGTGAAGAGCATCCTCTGGGGCACAGGAATTAATGTGTCCAATCCTCACTTAGTGCTGCTGTTAATTGCAGTCATGCCTGGGAAGAAAGCGCACTGGCAGATACCTCTGTTTAGATGCTTTATGTGACTCTCACTGTGGTTCCTTGGGACAATACAGAAATTGCAAAAAATAGAATAGTCCTGTAATAAAATCATACATAGTAGATTAGGTCCATATTGGAGTTAAAACTATAGAAATTTCATTTGATCATCATTTCCTGATAATGTGAAACAAGCTGATGACCTTTAGATAACAGTATAAAAGGCACAAGAAAACAGACTCTGAAAAAAGACACAAGAAAAATAAATTTGCAGAAACAATCAAACTCTGGGTTATGCGGTCCCTTTGTTTCTATATCAAAGGTTAGCTGGTGATGTGGATGTCTAACATCCTTCTGAATGTGCAGCAAGTTAACCTAAGCTAAATCTGTGACCAAGCATATTGGGTTTTTTTATTGCTATAGACTGGGTGTACTCTGGGTGTTAAACTTTGTGTATCAGTACTTTCTGCTGTACTGACTATGAAACATGAGGTTAATTGCAACAGAACCCCACTGTCAGGCCCACACAACCTGACACCTTTACAGCCCAGTTACCAAAGCTATCAAATGAGATAAGGCATTCAGTATCAGAAAAGTTTTGGCTTTACACCATAAGATTTGTCTAGGTGTGTCACACATATTAATTTATAAAATACGTAAAAGTTAATGAATATAGAAAATGGCAACTATTTTTTTGCTTACCTAGTCTGTAACAATTCTTCCACATAAAGTGTTTAACTGCCTGTTTGCATTTGTTCTGCTCTCTCCGCATAGCACTTTAGCATAGCTGGATTCCAAATATCTGACTAAATTGTACTGGTAGAGTAAGGATTTAGCTAAGTGTGGACATTCTTTTCCTGATGAAATTCTGCATGGTATCTGAAGGAAAAGAAGTGAATGCCTACCAGAGGTTTCTCACACTCCTTCAACAGATGCTCACTGTAAGGAGTCAATTCCTCATTCTTCCACTTGTGTTATTAACTTCCAATTTCCTGATGGTCAGTCTCCAGAGCATAACCACAAATTGCCTGCTTTCTAGACATGGACTAATTTCTTTTTCTTTCTCCAGCTTGACAGAGATGCATAGGTTTTCCTTACTTTATCTGGTGCTGGAATCTCGTCTGTGGTTCTGGTCACTGTCTGATATCTTATAATGGGTTCTGTCAAAGTTCTCTAGTTGTCTATCTGAGTCATTAATTGAATATAAGTAATAAATTAATCTTCATGCATATGTAGTCTCTATTAAACATGTACTTCATAATAGCGTTATATTTCTGTTGAGGTGTTATAATCTTTAATCTTACTAGATACAATTTCATAACTCTTTCATCTTAACAAATGTGTTAGCATTTTTAGTTTCACATAATTTTCTGAATGTTATTATATATTGAAATTCTTTCTCAAAGAGTGCTTTTCCTCCTATATAGGTGTCAGAGCTTTACTTGAATAATTTCAAGGCACTGCAACTATGTTTGTTGTTCCAGCTTCTTGGGAATTCCGTTTCGTCCCCCTACCTCTTAATTAAAATAAAAATAATGTCTTCCTTTCTGTAATCATGCTTTCTTTTCATATTAGTGAGTGGTATTGAATTCTTGAAGAAAGAACTCAACTGAATGTAAATGTTGAATTTCCTGCAAAAGCTAAAATTTCATTGTAGACAGGCTGCTTGTAGGGGCTCATCTTCACCAATTTTATGTGCAGTATACGGGAATATATGTAATCTCCCCATCATTTTACTGTTATGCTATTTGTGGCCGTTAGCATATTCTTTATTGTTGACCTCCACAGTCAGTGGGAAGTTGGCTGGAAAGCAGTTGTCCAGTTGCTATATGCACAAATACCAAATTGACAAGTGGTGTTTGCTGTGCTGAGGCAAGGCTTTTATTTCTTCTAGGTAAATATGATTCTGCATCACACCAAAGTCTTCCAGTGCACTGAATACTGCTGGACTTTTGCAGTTGTACAGACTGACTGTGACAGCACATAGTCTTCCTAGTGGAAAGTTATGGTTAAGACCACATTTGATTTTTCCCATGGTAAAGAAATTAACACAACATAGTGCATAAACATGGTACTGAATAAGATATTAACAATCTAATTATTGCAAGTCATAGAAAACAATGTAATTTGCATTTTGTACATTTATTTAGCAGCAGCATCAGTAAATAACTTGTTTCCCACAGCGAAGTTGAAGCTTAGCAGTCTTTGGAAACAAGTATGTACCCTTTCAGCATATTATCTGTATGTCTATATCTGTAATTTTTGTCTCAAGTGAGAGTAGACGGCCTTCACAGAGAGTCTTACAGCTCCTCGACAGAATGGATTTACTTTATGAGCACCACTAAAGATATTTAGCTGCCCCTTTTCACTGTTTGGTTGTTTTCCAGAGCTGCTTATGCAGACTTGCTGTTTCTGTGAGATGAAATATTCAGGCACGTTACCTTGTCTGACAGAAACAGTAAGCATCAAGGATTACCTGGGAACAAACATCAATATGCAGCATGTTAAGTTTCATATTTCACAACACTTCTAATTACATTATCACCTCAACATTGGCTTCTAATAAAGCTATAACTAAAATGTGTACAGCTGTTTATCTTCTTTAAAGAGAGTTCATTTGACAGACTGCACAGCTCTTTTATCTCACCCATTGCTTTAAATGAGTCAGTACCTATTCCAGATGAATCAATGGCAATAATCCAGCTTAATTCAACAGTGGGAGGCTAGAACCACAATGACAGAAAAAATTTCTTCCTCCGACATATAGTATGATGTGAGGAGATATTTGTATTTTTAAATTGTGCTCTTCGTTTGTTTGTTTTGCGGGTTTTTTAAAATTTTTTGGGTTTTTTTCTTTTCAGTTTTAAATTAGGTATGACATGCAACCTGACTACAAAGATAACTAGGGCAGCTGTCAGGAAAAGTGAAATTTATTGCACTGTAAAGATTATATGTTAAACCTAATGTTACTTATCTATTCAGATCCTTTTATTTTTAAATTGCAGCTGATATATATCTTGTTTGTTTCTTAGAGGGGAGAGTAGTACCTAATCAGAGGGCAGAAATATATGGTAAACAAAATAGAGAAACCATTTTGTGGATGAATGTGAAAGACAGAAAACTTGTTCTGCTTACAAAGGTATGATGTATATGTATGACTCTTATATGCATGTATGTTCTTCAAAATATGTAAATAATTCAGGAAGTCACTAAAGGAACAAATGCATGTAACCAAGTTCAGCACAGTGTTCCTAGGATACTTTGAAGATAACAAAAGGTTCATGAACTAGCTATACACAGTGGTTCATAACAAGTGGCATGAGTGTTCCACAAACAACGTGAATGAAGTAATCTGTGTTGAAAAGTCGAGATAAGATAGAAAAATATTATCAGTAGGAATAAATACAAAATGATGGATGCTGAGCACATTGAGGAAGAACAACAACAACTAATACTAACTCGTCTATAATTTGAAAATTTCCTTTCCACAGTTGGAAAAGCAGACAGCTAAATGTATAGCAAATACAAAAATTTTTTTATTAAAACCTACTCTTAGAATATCTAAGAGAAGCCAGAATGCAACCAAAAATTTAGTAGGGAAAGAAAGGGGATATATTAAGGGTGAAGGTTACATTGGAAACTGACCTTAGTCATTGAAGGCATTGAAGACACAGAAACCTGTGCACAAGTGGGGCAGAGAGAAGTAAACGTAAACAAAATTATGGGGTCTTGTGGAAGGATATGACAAGAGATAGTGAAGTAAGACTGAGGTAACTGGAAAACCACTGGAGCACAAAACCCTGAAAGCCCAAGGAAGTAATAGATAAGCCATAAATAATTTACAGTGTCTGAAAACACTTCAGTGATCAAAGGGGGAGGAGTGCAGAGAGAATATCTTTGAGTATAGCCAGCTGCAGTTTATTAGTAAACTTTAAAAAAAGGAGTTCAGAAGAATTTGAGAGGGTGAAAACAACAGACTGCTTATTTTCCCTGCCATTATTGAGAATTAAAGTGAAGAATATGAATTGAGAGCTTGGATGACAACTGTCAAGTATATACAAACCAGAACTGTAATAAAGCTTCTGAATTCAGTTAGCAGTCAATCATGTTTGGAAAGCCCTTAAACCTTGAAATTCTGTACTAGATACAGAATAAAAGAAAGCAATTTCTCCTGCAATTGTTCACCTTCTGCTCCTTTCCTTAAGTACCAACAGAATTGACACCAAACTCTCAATGCCTCTCAATGATCACTTCATATCACAGCTCTTCCTGCTTCACCCTATAGAAATGTTGCTAAATAACCAGTTGTGACCCAGTAACTTCTTTGTGTTAAGCAATCATTAGTCATTATGTTCTAGTGTTTCACGGTGTGCAGTTTGCAAACTCCATAAGGCTGTAAACACAAGTTAAAATAAAGGCAAAGGTGTGCAGCACTCATGTTTCCTACCTCTTCCTGAATGAGTATTTATCATGTTGAACAGATCAATGTCTTTCAGCATAACAATTTTTGAAAGCCCTTCTGCCCCCAGTTTCTTACATATTTGCTATAATTGCATAACAACAGGGATTACACATCCTGTAGTACATAATGTGTATTTTTTTAACAAAAGTCATACAGAATATATTTATATAGGCATGCCAGCTATCAGTGTAACAGACAAAGCCAAGGGAAGGATTAGAAACATACTAACATTTCAGGGATACTCTTGAGAAGGAGAGAAACTGAAATTACCATACTGTGATGCAGAAGTCTGCTACCATAGTGATTTTTGTAGCTTCCTCATAAAAAGGGCAGAGTTGGAGTCTATCAAATATGGCATAGACTTAGAAGCATCTCAAGCTTGTCCAGCCTGTATAATACCGCTCTTTATAACAATTTTACAGTAAATATTACAAAGCTTAGACTGCTCTAGGATTTCAGAGAGGCTATTAAAATTTATTACTACTCTTGGAATATAAGCAGACTGAAAAAATATCTTGAAATTATTGAGCCATCTGTTTTCGCTTTCTTCCCACAGCCAGCTTGTTGGTGCTGTGGTTAATTGCCCTTTCCTAATGATTAAGGGTAGCGTAAATATACTAATACGTTTGTGTATATATATATACATATATATACTCTGTTTTTTAGCTATTCAACAAATTAGCTAACTAAATGTAGTTGGAAGGATTGACATTAGTTCAGTTTCTCAAAACAGCCAAAACCCCCCATGATATTTAAGATTATCAACACGTTTGGAAAAGAAGCAGGAATTTCTTTAGTGGTAGGTTTTTTTTAGAGTATGTTGCCTTTTTTGTGTGCATTTAGATTCTGTTGCCTTTTTTTCTCTTCCCCCTGAAACTAAGCGTATGTTTCTGATTTAGAAAGAAATGAAAGAGGTTTGACTGATCAGAAGCACTAATAGTAATTGCAAAGAATGACTATTTTAGATGCGTGAACAGAACAGTGAAATTAAGCCTCTTGAAATATTGCGTAAGAACAAAATGGAAAAAAATAATCTTGGACCCACTACAATAAAAAATTTCATTGAGGAGAATTTACTTTAGATGACTTGGGTTTTCAGGGGAATGCAAAGCAAGATTTATATCTTTGGGTTTGGCAGAACACAGACCTGCTTAAGGTACCAAAGGAAATAAATGGAGTATATGAATTTTTTTATATTACCCTTAAGATTTATTTCTATACTGTCTGTTATATTCCAATGATTTTCATGAAGACTAAGTTAAGGCTTTCGGTTTTGGTCACTAAAGACTTGGTGTTCTGCCAGGTAGTATAATGGAGGGTAAAAATAGATTCTGGAGATCATATCTTCAGTTTTATTCTCTATTACCAGCTACCACTTCTATTTATTTTCTTCTTTTTTTTTTACCCCACGTATTGTAGACCGGGGCTGTCTGTTCTAAGGGCAGAGGAAATGGGAAAGATCAAACAGGGAGGACCACACAAGAACTCCTGTTTTAGGAAAACCAAGATCTATTTGATGAAGACTTACCTAAATGCAGACTCACAGACTCACCTTCTGCCTCGTGCTTACTTGGTTATTAGAAAGTTTGAGATGTAAGAAGAAGGAGCAGTCTCCTATAGGATAAATGAGGGATATGTCTAAAATGTCTGAATGTCTAAAAGCCGTTCATTGCTATAGATTACTGGAATTTGGATGAGATTTTCTTCAAAGGTCTGGTCAGCTTCAGCCTGTGTCATGTCTCAGTCTTAAATGCCTGAAATAGCCCTGAAGTTTCCAATGCCGAATCTACTGAGCGAAATCGGTGTGGTTGAATGGTATATATTTACAGCCTGTGGCTGAATAATATTAAAGTTCTTGTCTAGCTGTGGTTAGTACAACCTTCACTAAACTATATAATGTTAGTTGCAATCGCTATGTAGAGTATATTCTGCTCACAGAATATATTCTGTGTTGAACAACAGCATTGCAGCCAGCTTCTGTTGGTTAATGGGTTACCTAAGCCAAATTACTGGGAATATTACAGCTGAACTCCCATTTGACAAATGTCTTAATCATAAAACGTAATGAAAATTGTCACTTCCTCCTGTGCTGCCATTACTTGGAGAACGGTGGCCTTGTCACATCAAGGTTAAATTACGTAGGTAAGCAGAGAAGAAATTAGTGGCGACTTACAGACACCCACCATAATTATCATTGCCACTTGTGGTCCCACAGTTTCTGATTACAGCAGTGCAGTATTTTTTCATACCATTAAAATTCAGTCTACACTCTACTGTGAATAAATTCATGTCAAATGCATCAGTATTGTCTGATACACAGGGAAAATTTTTAAGGTATTCCCATAGACTTAGTGGAAACATTAATGCTGTATTTCTTAAGTTGCTGTGGAAGAAGTTAAATAGTTGAAGTGCAAAACAAAGAGGGAAAACAAGAAACTAAAATATTCCGCGTCAAATCCAATGAAAGTTTTTGCAAGCTATCTTAAAATTGTGGTAAAATGTAACACTTTTAAGCAATCTGGATTTTCACTTATATAACTTAATGGGATTTGAATTTTCCTCGTTGATAAAACTAAATTGCTGTAATTTGCACATATATTTATGTAAATATACTAAAAAACACTGAAGTGCTGTCAGTTTCTAAAACGATATACAGCAAGTAAAAAATCTTGATGTGAAAATTTTCTAATCTTACTCTTTTTATTTTTGACTTATAGCCATCAGGGTTTGCTTACAACAGACCTTGCTAGGGTAACTTCCTACCCATGGCATGATACAAACTGTGAAAATGGCATGTGAAACTATTTTTTCTCTACAGATCATATATTACAGCTATTTACCATAGATGCAACACCTTTGGAGACTGGCAGCTTTACCCAGTGCCTGAGACTGTTGTAGTGTCGTGACAGAAGCAAATACACATTTAACACCTTGAATGCATGATATCAACACAATGTTTTGGTTACAGATATAAGGAAAATTGTAGCATCTTTAAAAATAAAGAGGAACGTAATTTTCAATAGCTGACTACTGGATACTTTGTCTTGTCAAGAATGTAATTAAGATGAAAGACTGTTATTTTTTTTTCTGATAAAAGCATTAAATAATCCTCAGCAAAACACAAGAGACCACACCATTCCATCTAGCATGAATTATGTAGTGAAGGTGCATTACATTCTAAGGAGTTGTTCTAATTGGACATGTTTATCCCTTCAAAAGATAATAACCAGATAACTTCTTTTCGTTTGAATAGTCTTTTGTAAATAGACTCACAGTTTGAAAAACAATGGGTGTTTAAGTCTGCAAATACTCCTGCAACCAATTTTCATTTGGAAAAACAAGGCTTTATTAATGGATGGTCTTTAAAAGAAATCAAGTTTTCATCTTACATAAGATGAAGATACGATTTTTTTTTCTCCTCTCTCACATCCTTCATGCCTGCAGGCTGTTTTCTCCATGTTACCTAAAAAGACCTTCCTAATTTTTTTTCCATGTTTTTTGAGCACAAAGCTATGAAGTGCATCGCCTCACAATTCCAGTAGATTTGCAGTCCTTTTTCAGAGATCTGAAGATCAACTGGGGCAAACCAGAAGAAATGAGAAGGACATAAACTCTACTATATGGGGTCTAAGCCTTCACAAAAAGAAGGAAATTGCAGAATATTAGTAGTGAAAATATCAATACTTTTATTTTGATATAAAAAATAGGGACCATAAATGATTAAAAAGACTTTGCTGTTCACAGCAGGTGCAATTGTTGCCTTCTTCTTTCCATTTAATTTTTTCTGTTCCAGTCACAAAGAAATGTTAAAGGGGAGATTGATGATGAGAGTAGGAAAGTGCTGCTAAAACTTCAATTTTAATAGAACTTATACACTTTTTGTGGGTTTTTTTGGTGGGTTTTTGTTGTTGTTCTTATTGTTTGTTTGTTTTGGTTTGTTTGTGTTTTTATTGTTTTGCTATTGGGATTTTTTGTAACATGGTTTGATTTCCACCAAACATAGTAAAGTTCTGGGTCTTAACGAGACACCTTCCTCATAAGGAAAATTGCTCAGGTAAAGTGCCAAAATATTTTATTTGATATGCAACAATTCTGAAAGTTATGGTCAATCAAATCGTAACTAATTGCCTCTTCCTTTTTGTTCCTCATTTAAATCTCAATGCAGATGTCCTATGTGAAGAAACAAAAGTCATCTCAAGAAAGAAAGCAAAAACTTCTGGAAGTATTTCTTTTACTTCTCCAAGGTTTTATTTCTCTGTAGGGACTTCTCAGTCATTCTGCATGGAAGTTTCCTAGTTCCATGAGCCTCCATGAAAAAAAGAAGTTGGCCAAACAAAGACGGAGAACTACATGCCTTTGGGCAGTGTGTAGAGTAAGGGAGGCTTTGTAAAACTATTTAAGAGTTTCAAACAATGCAACTCAGTAGTTGGGGAGTTTTCCTAATTACTGGGGTGAGACGGAGGTTTTGGTAAGTCTATCACTGGCATTTACTGCTGCAAGTTTAATCATTCTCTGTTGTTCAAAGTGGCTTTTGTGGTTAACTCCACCATGCAGCTGAAGGCTGCGTGACAGCGCAACAGGGGAACATGCAAGACTGATTTTTTTTTTTTTATCCTAAGTAATTAGAAAAACTTGCAACCAAAATGTTCCATACACATGACAGGAAAGAAATAATTCCGTGAAAATTGTGATTCTGTGACCATCCTTCCAGAATGGTGTCAGAAACTTCTAAGCACCAGAAAAAATTGATCATCTTGATGTTACTTTGTAAGTTTGACTTACGTAGATTCAAGAAACAGATAAAATTATTCTTGGGGTTTAATCCTAACTTCAAGTATTGATTTTTCTACCCATGAACATTGCTGGGTATTTACATAAAACATTGCCCTGAAAAGTCTCTTAAACTGCGTTTTTTTTTTCTGTTTGAAGTCTTACCATATTACACTTAGGATTAAAAATCAAAAGATAATTTAAGCAAAAAACAAACAAAAAATACCCCTTTGAAGTCAGGGGTATTTTTTGTTTGTTTTTTGCTTAAATTATCTTTTGATTTTTAATCCTAAGTGTAATATGATAAGAAATGGCAGAGGATATTACTTTACTAAATCAGAGACAGTATACCCTTTATCTAGCAATACCAACAAAAAGCCCCCCCCCTAAAAGCACCTTATGAAATTCCATCTAAAAACTTCATGTAAGAATAATTAGAAGACATTTGGTCATCTCTTATCATCACAGATTTTGAAGATTAGAATGCAAAGGTCTTCCTTTGTACATATAGAATTTGTACTCTGGAAGGATGAGTTAAGGAACCTGACCAACCTTGGCATTTTCTGATCCTCCAGAATGATAGACTAAGAATCCTCCTGTGGTCCATGAAAGATCACAGTAAATCCCTGGAAAGCAAAGCAAAGCCCAAGGATATTTTTGTCTGAAGACTGAACAGTAAATAGAGGGATAAAGGAAGAAATGTTGTAGCCTTCTGTTTTCCAGCCCTGAAGACACTCCTGTCATGAATCTCCAGCCATGCGATTCTTTTCCTACCAACTGTCAGCCTGACCTTTGGTTTCACAAAGGCTGTGTTTGTGATGGCACCATTGGGAATGTACTGCTTTAGCTATTAAATATGTGGAATTCTGAGTTGATTTATTTTTTCTCACACTTCTTTCTAACAAAATACAGGGTACAGGTTAGGACAAACTCAATAACCTCGAAGAAATAATGGAGATTAATACAAATGACTGAAATACTTCTGATTCCATTAACTTTTGCTGTAATGTTACTGCTTGCAGGGCTTGTGTTTGTGTTGAATTTGTAACTCGGTTGTTAGTCAAAAAGACTAGATTAGGTTTCCTCTCTGTGTTTGATGTCCTAGATGAATCATGTATGTGTTGCTGGTTCCTTATGGTGTTTCTGTTACAGGTCTGAGGTCTATGTATTGTAATATTCAACCTATCCATAGTTCTTTGCCCCAGACTTTTAATAGGATCCTCTAGCAGAGGTGATTTTTTCTGCCCTCCTCCTTCATTACGTTGGTGAGAGACATCAGAGGGAACTGAAATTAAAATGCTGAGAAAGAGATGAAAAACACACAGTTGTTACTGCAAATTTTTTTTCTGAGGTCATTTCAACTTTTTTGTAGCTTTTACTTAAAGATATAAGTAGCACTCCTAATTAAATGGAAATTTTAATAAGGCAGGCTTGTTTTGCCTCATAATAAGGAAACAGAATAGTTATTGCAGAAATCCTATTAAAACCTAATAAGAGGTTATGTTGGTTTGTACTTTGTGAGTATACTTAACTAATGCAAGATTTGGTATGTATTATTAAGTATGTATTATTAAAACCCCAGTTTAATATAGAAGTTTAATAACTATTTCTTCATGAAGATTGTGCCAGTTAAAAAATTTTATATGCCTCACTAAAAGATTGGTATCACATGAGGACACAAGGAAACAAACATTTTTGCTTTATATGTATCCCTTGTTAGACTTTAAGGTTTTAGTGGAATTCAGTGTTCTAAAAGACTTTTGCTCTTTTCAGTGATTATGTTTGACTTTCTTACCACCAGAATTTTTCAAAGGAAGATGAGCAATTTCTACTTGTGACTAATTCAAATAAACTCTGTAAACAACCATTTCTCACCATACCTTGAATTTGCTTTGAAGATTCCTATGCTCTATTTCATACCCTAACATAACATTAGCACATGTACGTTTGTCGTATTACTGTCTGTAAAAATATAACTTTCCACTTCTTTGTGACATTTCTAATTTCTTTTGATTTATTCTGTAGCTTGTTAAATTCTTCAAAGAAACAAAATGCTGGTGCACAGTGATTTTATTCTGCTTATAGAATCACAGAACAGTCCAGCTTGAAAGACCTTTAAAGATCTTAGGACAGTGCTGTTCTCTCAAACTATTTCAGTGCTCCTGGTTGTCTTAGAGCAGGGTTCTCAAGCCTCTTCATTTCTTCCAAGGTTCTGTTATGATTTTTCAATTCCACAATCATGCAGTAGTGGGGAAAGTCATCCTTGTAAGGTCTTGATTTGCTTTGCTGTACATCTTAACAGAAGTCAATCCAGTACAGAGCCAAAACATTTGAAGATAATTTTCTGTAGTCAACAGCTGTTCTTGTTTTGCAGAGGGTGTGATTTGGTCCAACAGATGGACCTTTGCAGTATCTTACACTCTTCAGGGTCCTGATTTATCAGAGTAGCTCTTTGAAACCACTGAAGTTAAACAGGCATAACTTTGTAGTGACAGAGTGATGAATTAGGTTTTCACTGTAGCTGTGCAGAGCAGTCCAGAAAACTCCAGAAATAGTATCTTGTTCTCAGAATTTAGGAATCAATCTAAAGTCTTGTTCTGCAAGCTGCAACATTATCAGCTTGGTTGGGCAATTACACCGACGGTTTTTTGATGTCACAAAATAATTCGGTCTCACCAGTTTAAACAAAACCTTTCTACCCTTCTCTCTTTTTAAGCTGCTTTGAGTTATTAAGTATATGTTTCTATAGGACCCTACACAATTGTGCACTTGCATACACAAGATGTTCTGACATCTGGGAGGCTCACCCAGAAAAAAGAGGGTGGAGAGAGAGAAAGAACGAGCTATGTTCCCATTTTGTACTTGTGGTCAGTTTGTACTCTACCAAAAATGAAATACAAACTTCCTAAGAACATTTAGGGGCAGAGTTGTCAGTCTTACACAAAATATTTAACATCAGGTTGAATCTAACACATCTGGCTTTTTGGCAAAGGACAAACAGCACATATTGCTTGAGTATGCCAGACAGCATCACTACTCATCTGGGAAATCTATATAGATTACAGTAGTGATGAATTGATATTCATGTCATTAATACTAAGAATAATAGTAAAAGTTTAAATATTTTTGATGGACCTATGATAGTTTTATGTGCCTCAGTCCATGAAGAGTAAGTGGATATGGAAACTCCCCTTATAAATTTAAAGAGATTAAATGAAAGATTTTGTAACACCATCTAAAGAATAGGGTAAATATAACTGTGCTGTATACATATGTGAAACACAAATGCAAAGAAAATAATGGTGTTATAGTAGAACTAGGCATGCCTGTTCTGGTGTATTCAAGTTAGCACGAGATAAAGCAGGAGTGTTGTTTTACTGAGAAGACTCGGACAGGTGTTATTATATCCATAAATCTAGGCCTCCTACTCCTACTGTGGCTCCATCATGTGATACCACAGCAGAATTCAAACCATATGCTGATATTCCCATCAGAACTGCACTCATCTTTGATTACTTTTTTTAAGACCTTGTATGAGCTAGTCGTCTCGATGCAAGAAAACATTTTGCTGACACTCCTGAACTGAGATGGAGGGAAGAGTCTGTGGTGGTAGTCAATATTCAGTTTTCCGTTTGGGTAAAGTAGGGCATAACACTTTTTAATGTCTCTTAGAGCATTCAAAGATGTCTTATATGCACAGAGGTAAAGAAAACCTAATTTTTAAGGTTCATTGCAATGCACATGGAGAAAGAACAAGACACATCTTCAAATGCAGGAAAACTGAAGGCATGAAACTTTGCCCACTCATAGGGATAGTTTAAAATTTTTTAAAAATGAGAGTTTTCAGTTGGATGTTAGGAAGAAATTATTTACTCAGTGGGTAGTGAGGCACTAGAACAGGTTGCCCAGAGAAGCTGTGGATGGCCTGTCCCTGGAAGTGCTCAAGGCCAGGTCAGATGGGGCCCCAGGCAACCTGATCTAGTGGGTGGTATCCCTGCCCATGGCAGGGGTTTGGAACTAGATGATATTTAAGGTCCTTTCCAACCCAAGCTTTTATATCTTATATGATTCTGTGATAGTTCTTATCATACTAACCACAGCATGAAATAAATTCTTTCAACAATAATTTTGCTTCTTTACATCAAAGAGCATTTTGTACAACTGGAAAAGGAAACTGGAGGTATAGGTCTGTGGTTCTACTGCATCTGCCAGATTAGATTGCCCTTAAATTGCCCAATGATACACATAAAAAGCACAGACTATCCTGTATGTTTGTGATAAAATGTAAAATGTGCAAAGAGGATGCAGGTGATTTTTCTACATCTGGAGTAATTATATTATATGTGAACAAGATGAAAAATGAGCAAGCTGCTACAAATGATTCACCTACAAAACCGAAACCAAAATAATAAAATAAACCCCCACACCAGTAGGTTAGTCATCTGTGCATTGTCCATCTGGGTTAAGCTACTCTGAATTGTCAGTCATGAAGGGAAAGGATTCCACTTCCTTGGGATACCTGAGCTTCAACTGATTTTTGTTTAAGGTTGTGAGAATTCAACGCTTAAGACAATTAGTCCTGCTCAAAAAGACTTTTGCAGTGAGTTGAGGAGATTTGAAAGACTTTATGTGACCTGTCCTGGGTTCCAATTTCTCACCTAACATAAATTTACAAAAAGTCACTCAGTATGTGAGAGGCCTTCCTTAAGATTTTATTATAATGCAGGACTAAGGAGGATGTTTCTAGCAGCCCAAAGCTGGAATAAAAAGTTGTTCTGAGCCCTCAGCTACTACAATCATCTTTGTACTTCTTTTATGCACCAGGTTAGTGGCTATTTTTGAACTGCTAGTGTCTGCATGAGCTTCTCTCCTACTGCTTCTTTATTCCCTAAATTTCAGGGGACTTGGATCCACCAGAATGTGGAATAGAGAATTTTTTTCAGCATTTCTTACATGGTTCTCTTTAAAGCAAAAATTTCATAAAAATGCTATTCATCTAGAGGTCTGTTTCCATTTCTGTTATTTTCCAAAATCTTATCCTTTTACCTGTTTTGCTGTAATTTCTGGTTTTATTTTGAATTTTGCACAATTTTGTTTAAAGCAAAGGCTTATGCAACCATGTTGTGGCTGTCTGTCTGCATGTGCTGTAATAAAAGACTGATGAGTCATGTCAAGTGGTTTTCTCTTTTTAGTGCACAAATAATTAGCCCACAAACCCCCAGATCTGTATGTGCAATTTCCGTGGCACCGCCAGTGTCTCTCCTATAAAGTAAAATGGTTTTTTTCAGGAAAATGCAACAATTGGTGCATGTGTTGTACCACAGATGCTAATGTAAATAGGAGTGATTAATATTCTTAAAACCTTAAATAGCAAAGGAAAAAAATATTTTCTCCACCAAAGAAACACTGTTACTGTACCATCCTTTTAACTGTGCTGTTAACAGCAAGAATTACAGGTCTCGTTGCTGAGTAGGTGTGCAAATACATCAAAGTAATAAGGGGGTAAAGTTGAGCTCAGACTATAACAGCTTTCCTGCATTTTGCAGGATGCTAGAGACATTTTTTCTTCCTTTATTTGAACAAAGAATTCGCAAATAAGAATTTGTACTTTGATTCTGAATGATTTTCAGTTCTAGCTGTTCCCCACTATCTGCTATCAGCTACATCCCAGAAGAGAACTCTGTTCTCCCTGTTGTGTCATAAGTTGTTCTTACATTTACTGACTCTGTGAATTTCTTTATATTGAAATACTCTATCCCTGAGCAGGAAGTATGAAATTTTTTGTGAAACCATAATGTTACACTATAATTGCTTCTCAGAAATCTCTTTTTGGTTACCCTGTGAATTATATGGTGCTAACTTTCTGTGGAGCACTTACTTACTAATTAAACTTGCAGAAAGACCTTCTCATGCAGGGCATTAATTTTAAAAATCCTATTCTTTCTGGTAATTTTTCGTGTTATGATTTTCATGGATAGCAGCATTGAACTGTCTAACATGATTTTTTTTCCTAATTTTGGGGGGGGTTTTCATTAGAATTTGGGGCTAAAGAAAAGGATTAGCTGAAAAGTGATGGTTAGAAGGAACAATTGCACTCAAGGATGTGGAAACACACAAGCAAAAGTGTTTTTTTTCCCCCAGCAACGTGGTATTGCAGGACTGGCTTTGTTTTTTATTCTCCCAAGGCAAGAATCAGATGTATGAGAAAAACAGAAATAGTCTTAGCGAAGTATTTACTTTATTGAACAAAAATTACTGTGAAATGTGTTTTGCAGTAACTATGTCGCAAAATCAGAGAAAGTAGGTTAAATATCAAAACAAAGAAGAAAAATGATACAATACATTCATAAATAGTTCAGTTTAATATAAAAAAGTCAATATGTTTTGCTGATATCTATTAGGTTTTTAGTATCTCAGTTTCAGTATCTGTATAAATGTTTGGCTAAGTCACTTTTTACAAGAACATGAGTGGGGAAAAATGAAGTGATTACTTGCAAATTCATGCCATTTTTGCTGGTTTTAGAAATATTTTTAGAAAGTATTATTATCTACCCACTATATTAAAAATTATGAGTATGAGAATTCTTTTAAAGCACAAAATTTTATGAAATTAATGTAATCACTGAGATAGCAAATCATTAACAGCAATTTAAAATAGAAAATAGCAAATATTTTATAGCTAAAATTTTCATAGCGAAAAATGAACCAGTGCTTAAAACTTGCTGTGAAATGCCATTAAAATTGCAAAGGGAAAGAATGTCTATCTGCAAATAATTTATAAGCTGAGGAAGAGATTTAGTTTTGAAAATGTTCACATCTGTGTATATTTGAATAGTTATGCTCATGTATGGTTTATGAATATGTCTCTTCTGTAAGAATTCCAAATCTACCATGATAGTGTGAATGCCTCATTGGGACTTCCACTGAAACCAGCTAGCATCCCCTGGAATAAACTGTTCATAGCATTTTTTTTCTTTCTTTTAGTTCAATGAATAGCTTTTGTATGTCTATGAGTAATAAAGCTGGTGAAGGATTTAAAGAACAAGTCCTGTGAGGAGCAGCTGAGGGAGCTGGGGTTGTTTAGCTCAAGCAAAGGAGGCTCAGGGGTGTTCTTACTGCTTTTCAGCCACCTGACAGGAGGCTGTAGCCAGATTGGCCTCTTCTTCTGGGTAACAAGAGATAGGACAAGATGAAATGGCCTCAGGTCGTGCCAGGGGAGTTTTAGACTGGATATTGGAAATAGAGTTTTCACCAAAGGGGTGCTGCTCAGGGAAGTTGTGGAGTCACCATCCGTGGAGCTATTTAAAAGGCGTGCAGATGTGTGCTTAGAGATGTGTTTTTTTGCTGGACTTGGCCATGCTAGGATAGTGGTTGCACTTGTTTATCTTCAAAATATTTTCCAACCTAAAATGATTCTCTCTTTTCCAACCTTAGTGATTAATTGATTCTATGATTCTGTGATTATCCTAATGATCTTTTCCAACATAAACAATTCTACAATTCTATGTATAATGCCACAAATGAACCTGAGTTGTTTAAGAATGGTGGTATAACACATGCTAGTCATGTCCCAGTTTTCTTTTGAAATTGATAGAAAACATCATTATCTAGAAATTTGTAAAGGTAAAACAGCCTTCTGATATTTTGCTTAACATTTAAAAGCAATGTATTGCAAGAATATATAAATATAATATATTTATTTTTGTGGCATTTTATGCAAAAGATGTTTCTTGTTCTATAAGAAACAGTCTTAGAGAATGGACCTCTTAATCCTGACATGCAGTATCTGTATCTATATATAAAATGAAAATGCTGTAAACACACTGAAGGCACAAGATAAAAGCTGAAACTTTCAGAAGAAATGGGAATTACACACACTGTTGAGCACAGTAAATCAACAATATGAAAATTGTCCAGTATAAAAATAAAATCTTTTCCAAAAGCCCTGAATGCAAAAAAGTATATAATCTATAACAGTGAGATAATTGGATTTCACTGCAATACAACTTTAAAAAAATAAAACTTTTGAATTCTTAAGAGTGATGTTATTCATTCCCCATAAGTCTTGGAAATGAGGACATACCTGGATTTCCAAGTATCAGCTGAAAAGAAAGATCAGCAGTATGAACAACATAGTGTAAAAGAAAGCTGCCTTCTATTTTCCTTTTTTAACTATTCTTCTTCTTGAAAGCAGTCAGGAGAATTTCACAGACAGTAGAGAAGAGAGGAAATAAATGTATGAGGACACACACATGCTACATGAAAGTAAGAAGTTTGCTTAGCCCATTGTTTTGTGGACAGATATAGAAACATGAAGGTGACAAAACAGTGTACACATAACGTAATGCATCTTCAGGATTTACTAAGCTGAAAAGAGAAAATATTTGGAGATTCCATGTGTAAGAAATGACATCTTTGGTATTACTTATATAAAATTATTGGGTTGTACAGTGCACTCTTGTTTCACCAATTTATCTAATTGACTAGTGATCTCATAGCATCTTTCAGAAAAGAATTCCTCAACCCAATTACAATGTGCCAGAGGAAGTTCCTCCCTCTGATTGTTTTGAACCTCTCACTTCCTAGCTTTAACTGATGTTGTCATTACCAGTACTGGAGGATAGGGAAACATGTTTCCCAATTGATTTTCCTATGCTGCTCATGATTTTACAAGTCTCCATCCTCTTTCTCTTGCCATTTTTTTTCCTCTCCTTTAAGATTTAGAAGCAAACAAGCAAATGAACACACAACATTTATATAGAGAAGTGGTGTTGATATGCAATGCATTCTAGACCTTTGATCATCCTTGACACCCTTCTCTGAACCATTTGCAGCATTATCTGCTTCCTGAGGAGAAAAGACAAGAAAGATCTTCAAGACAGGGAAAGACATGGGTATACACATTGGCAAAGTAATGATATTTTCTCTCCTGATAAAGTTCTTGGCTCCATGTAACAACAAGGATACACCATAAACTACTCCGCAGCTCATTATGTCTTTCAAGGAAATTCTTGTGTCTAGTGTTAAATAAGCCTATCACATGGAGGTGCTTATTATAAATTTTTAGTGGGAGTAGAAACTTGTTCAATTTGTCTCTCTGTATAGTGACATATCATGTTTCTCTGATTGAAAACTTGAGTCATAGTCACTTCAAATGTAAAATGTCTTGCCTAAATTGTAGCTCTGCAAGTTTCCCAGTATAGCAGTTTATTCTCAGACCAATTTATATCCATAATTTCAAGTGATGATGACATTTCATGCTCGCAAAGTATAGCTGGAGACATCAGGGCCAATCACCCATCCAAGCCACGAGCAGCCATTTTTCTAGGAGCATGCTGTGGGAGACAGTGTCAAATGCTTTACTGAAGTCTAGATAGACAGCATCCACAGCCTTGCCCTCATCTAGTAAGCAGGTCCTCTTGTCATAGAAGAAGATCAGGTTGGTTAAGAAGGACATTCCTTTCATAAATCCATGTTGGCAGAGCCTCATGTCTTGCATGTGCCGTGCAATGGCACTCAGGTTGATCTCTTCCATAATCTTGCCCTGAAATGAAGTAAGCCCTTCTTTATTCCTAGAAACATAGCATTGCTATTCCTATATTATATTTTTTAAAGTTTGTGGTGGTTGTTTTTCTTAGCAACAGAAAGTAAACTGACTTTTCCCTTAGCACTTATCAAATTATATATTCTTTTACTTTGTACAAGATTTTCTTCTCGTTTTTTAGATTACCAGGTTTATTTGTATTTAATCAATTTGTATTTAAATCCTTTAAGCCTGCTGCATCAATTAGGATTAATCTTCTTTCTCTGTCTCATAAAACCACATCCAAAGATGAACTGCTCTTAGGTGAATCTGACAGAGTGGTTCCATGGACGATTGTTTACTACATCTATCATTTATATCTGAGTCATTGTAGGTATCTCAAGGTGCCCTGACTGATGCACTGAAGGCTAAGTCACGAGCTTCACAGTTTTGTAGTCTATACATGTTGTCCTTAAATCATAACTAAGTATTTCAATCCCTTGCTGTTCATGACATTCTGTGGTACAGACAAGTCTTCTTCTCATTCACATCTCAATAGGCTTGGTTTCTGATTGTACTTCAACTTGTAAAAGTGATTATTTTTTCCTACATTGAGAATATTTCTGTAGGTCTCCTGACCTGACCTGAAGGCAGCCATATCTTCTGTACCAATACAATATTTATAATCTAATTATGTTGTTGTTTGCACATAGAAACAGATAGTGTGGCCTCTCTCACCTAAAATTTAACATTTATTTATGTTTGTTTTCAACAGAGTTTTATTACTTTATTGCTGCAAGACAGAGGACATTTTTGAATTTTTGTTTTAGAGCCACAAAGAGAACCTTTTTTAAAGTGAAGCACTTTTTGAGCATCAGCCATCATGGCTCCTCCAACTCCCCTCTGTCCTTCCTTTTCTGTCCTTCATTGCCACAGAAGAGGAGCCCTTTCGCAAAGTTCAATTTCACAGTCCCAGGCGGGTCCCATTCCATTCACGTGATCAGGTGTTTCAGAAGAAGGCAGAAAAGCCCAAATCTTTGCTACTGTAGCTGGTGTTGATTCCCCAACACCAAACCCAGCTTAAGGAAGTCCACCTTTAAGATTGGTGTATCATTTTGTAGCCAAAACTAAAATAATTAATACAAGCCATCAAATGAGCCACCCTGCAACAGACTCAGAAATTAACTTGAGCAGAAGGAGGGATCTCACTCTAAGAACAAGTTCTAGAGCAGTGTGATTGTTCACTTTGTTAGGTGACACTAGATTTAAGAATTCAACACTAATACCAAATACTGACTTAAGAAAAAATTGAAAAATTTAGTAATGCTTTATGGGCAAATTAGAAATTGTATTTGTTGCTGATGGTTTTTTAATGACCTAGAAAGTAATGGGTTTTTCTTCTTTTTATTTTTATATCGTGATCCCTCTATTGACTACTACTTCAGGTCATAAATCAACGTGTTCCATCAGACAGAGATCAAGGGAATGTTCTGAAGCATAATATTGAGACAGTTAAGAACAAGACCTTGATTGTAACAGGCAATGATGCCTGGCACAAAGTGAAACTAGAAAAGGGTATCAGTTGAATTCATATTTGATATAATAATTTGCGAAATTATTTTACAAAGGAATAGTATTAAAATTTGGAAAGTCTTTCTTTTTGGAGTTTCATGTCAGTCAGAGTTGGTTCTGCTTCCAATCTTAACTAGTAACATGTGCCAAAAATTTTTACCACTGTGAGTTTCCAACTCGCATGTTTGAACTTTGCTTAAAATTAGCTGTGGTGAAAACAGGAAGAACAAGAAAAGATCTAAGAAAATATTTCAATTTTCTTCTTCCCATAGGTTAGTGCTTTGCCATATGAGCTCCTTGCACTTCATACAGTCTAGACTTCAGAAGAGTGATGCGAGTCTTTCTAAAGAGAGACTTGTTTGCAGTTATTTGTCCTCTGCTTTCTTTTCCCATCTGTTTAGGTATGAAGTAAAGGCATCAAGCTACAAGACTATAAATGATATTTTGGTGTTTGAATGCAAGTTCAAGTGTTTCAATTTAAATTGAAAGTGTATGTAGAAATTAATTTATTATTCCAAAAGGGTTGCTGATAGCAACTTGTATCCAAAAGCAGATGACAATAATAACCAAATGCTCTCTCTCCTAAATTGTTATTCCTCTTTTTCATGTACGTCTTTGATTACCAGTGTGCCTCTCCTAAATATGATTTTTACTCACAAAGAAACCAGGGTTCACAAAAGTAATAAAACACATTTTGTCTTTCTTGGTACTATTGAGATTAAGGTTTAACCCTCTTAAATTTTGAAACTGAGTCAAATTAAAACTGTAAAGATGCCACACATCACATTTCTCTTTTGCTACTCATTCAGCCTTCATTTTCCAATATATAATTTGCCCACTCATGCAAGTCAGATAACATAAAAAAATTTATGTCTTTCATTTTTACAAGCTATTATGCACTGGAAAATATTGGTTTTGTAATGTCAGTTCATCTTGTGGTTAGCTTTTCTTACAAATTCAGTGTTTAGATTTCAGTGTTTTCAGTGTTCTCCTGTCTCAGTGTTTTCCTATTTCAGTGTTTAGATTGTGCTGAAAATTTAAAAAACTCATAAATATTGTGGTGTCTACAAAATTGTAAGTCTTAAATGCACTAAGCCTTTGAATAGCAGCTATCTTTTGAAAGTCAATCCTTTTTTTGCATATCCTTTCCACTTAAATATATATTTTAAGTTCTATTCCAATGTTTTTCCTGTCTTTCAAATTAATATATTTTAATCTGGCAAATCAAAGATGACACAGAATTTCAAAGAATTTCAGAGAATTTCAGTCTTTAAGTGCTGACAGGCAGTGATCCTCAAAAGCACACTGCACTTGACCTGAGGCCTTGGGAAAGGCTTCCCAAATTACGTGATAGCACTGAGATTGTTGCTGTATATTTAAAAATAGTTTTATTATATCACTGGGTGGAATATTTAGAGATGTAGAAAATTTAGGTTTCTGGGATATAGTAATATACATGTAACAAGATGGAGGATTTTGGGTGTAGGTTAGTTCTTTCTTCTTCCTTCTTCTTCACAAGCCTGGGTGATCTGGTATTGGTTCCAAAAACCACAGTGCGGAACATGAATGATTAGTTACTGGGTTATAAGTAAAAATAAATTAGTTGGCATTCCATAATTGGGTAGTTTGGGCTTTAAGAGACCTTGGAAGGCAGAACTCAGGAGCCATTTTCAACTTGTTAGCTTAGAGGCACATTCTGTGCAGCTGTACTATAGATAAGAAATAATAAACATCTGAGTCCGAAGAACAACTCTGCATGTCCTGCGTTTCAATCCTAACTCTGAGTAAAAGAACCATGAGACAGAGGCAGAGAAAGAAAAGAACAGAAAATTTAATACATAGTGAACTAGGTGAAAAAATTAGTATCAGTGCTTTTTCTAGAGCAATAATAGTTTAAAACAGCAATTAGTAGGCAAAATAAAGCCAGGCAAATAATCCTGGTACATAAACAGTCAATGGGAAGGATTTAACTAAATATTTGCAAAGAAGTCATAGCAGATAGACTTGAAAACTCTCAAATGGACAGACTCCAGATATAAATATTTACTTATAGAATCTGTCATTCCTGACTTTCTAATATGTTATCCTTTATGCATAATTTATTTTATTTGTGGCCTTATTAAGACATAATTATCTATTACATTCATTACACTATTGTTAAAATTGACTTATTTCTCTTGCTTTCTCCTCAGTGTTGAAAAGATGTTTGTACAGAGAATGAATGACAGTCTTGAATTTCTCTCTGCTGTCACAGGTAAGCAGATCTCTACACTAAAAGGAGAAGAAATATAATCTAATAACTAAGATATAGAAGGTAGAAATAGGTATCGTCAATCAGCTTTAATTTTCAGCACATTTCTGGTGCTATCTGGATAGTGAATGCCCCAATAAAGCTGATGTATTTACTGAGCATATCAGCAGAAAGGAATTAAACTGCACAGCTAGTGGATAGATACAGCATACCAGACAAGTTAAAAGACAGGGAACTAGCTGAAAATAAATAGTTCAACTTCATGTAGAAACCAGTCACAGTGAAGTCATGCTGGAGGATTGATACAGATATCCATAAGATGATGAGAGGCTGTAGAACTTGAGTACAGAAAAACTGTCCACTTTTTGTTCCAAGACAAGAAATAGATTTTACTAACACAGAGTTAAACTGTAGAACACTTTACCATGCTCATTAGGGATACCAGGAGTGTACATGGCAGATAGAAGCCCAGTATGGGTATCTGTTTGTGTAGAAGTGATTTAATGAAAAGGAGTCAAGAGAGAGAAAAAATGTTCTAAGGGTTGTGGGATAATACACTTTACAGCTTTTCTTGTACCTCCACAGAGTCTTTTGGGCTAGTAACAAGACAAGCAAAAATATTTTAATTATTTCATTATTGATAGTTTGGTCATTGTTTACACTGCTCATGATCAAATTAATGCTATTTGGGTAAAACAGTACGGTTTGATGGTGTTAGCATGATGACTCACAGTACTTTTTCAACTTCTCTAGATTTTAAGTGTTGCATTTATGCATTGCTAAGTCTGTAGCCTCTTGTGGCATTGCACCTTTGGTGGCTTATTGACTGCTGCTTATGGAAAATGATCTGCTACAGAAATGCTGGAGGACGTTTCATCTCTGCTACACTGCTATACCTTCAATTTCTACGGCATGTTAGTATTTGATGCTCACTATAATTTATTACCTCTAGACTCTTGGGGTAACCTAAACATTTTCTCTATTTTCCTCTTTCATGTAGAAATAACAGTTAAAATTTGCTTGTTTAAAAACTTGAAAGATCTTCTGTTTGATTGTTATTCTTCTAGACACAATGTATCAGATAAGTTACTGATATAACTGCTGAGTAATTTCTCTGCTCCAAATGCAAACATATAGAAAGCTATCTGTATGTAAAATGATTGATTATTGTATATAAGGACTTAATTTAGGTTAAGTTATGCTTTTAAATTTATAGCATCCACAACACAAATTCCTGCAGTCCTAGGATATTAATGATTCAGAAGATAAAGCTTTGAAAAAATAGCTGTATTGTTACTGACTTTGATGCGTACAGTCATTATGTAAATTGTTTCCCTTAACAAATAAAAGTTTAGGAAATGACATAATTGTGATATGTCTGCAGTTATGGGTCAGTAACTTTACATCGCCTTGGCAGTGTGATGGGATGAAACTAATGTGCTTAAGTAACCTGGAACAAATTTGTTTCTATTCAACTCATCACTGTCCTTTTCAATATTCTACTCAAAACTACTGATAAAAATTTTTGAGAATGAGTAAAAGGAATAAATAGACAAGTACTTCTGCTGTTGATCCAAGACATATCTTAGCTGTACTGTTTGATGTAACTGACCTTTTTGATAGGCTTTGGACAGTCAGTTGACCTTTTTCTCCTAATACCTTCCAGCATTCATGTACTTCAGAAATGACGACTTTCTGCTTGCTTTAGCCATACTTTTTCTTATGAACACAGTGTTCATTTTCCTTCTCACTATAATGTCAGATTGAAAGGCAAACATTTGCTGTGCTATTGCCTTCTTCTTTCAATATATCAATGGCTTAAGCTATGAACTCTGTATATACTTAAGGCTCCTAAGCACATCAAGGGAAACTGGATATCACTGTCCTTTGTCAAGCTAATACCAGCCAGAAAGTGGACAATAGGTTACTTCAGGTAAGATCAGTATCAACTGATCTCTCTTTATTGCTTTGGGATTACTCAATGAGGCCACTAAGGGAAAGAAATGGAGCTGACCAGTGGCTGTTATAACTTGTGAAACATGAAAAATATTGTGGATTGTGAGTAAAGCAATAACAGGTCTGCCTAGAAATGGAAATTCAATTCTCAACTTACAGTTAATGAGACCATTATCATGTTCTTCATAGTTCTAAACACTTAGAGGCTGTTGTGATGAAATCTAATAGATTTGTATCATTATGTTCTGTAAATGATGGAAATTAGCATAAATCGCCTGAAATATGCCATTTGAAATGCAGTGCAGAGTGATGCTGAGGACATTGTCTTTCCACTTTGTAAAGCATTAGTTTATAATGACTTCGTATCCCTTGTGCTAATATTCCATGTATGTAAATGTTAAACGCTGCCAACAACAATTACAAAGTAGAAAAGTTTGTTTGCTTTATTCTATATTCATCCTGGTAATGAGGGATGAATTGCGCTGGGCAGCCAGAAACACTGCTGGTGAAACAGGCAAAAACTTAATGAATACAAAGTATAATTCATAAAGTTCCACATCCCTCTGTATAGGGAATTTAACAGTAACATATTTTTCTAAGAAGTGATGCTTGTGATGATAAGGAATTTTTTGTCAACATTTTCCTCTTGAGCTTTTGGATCAAGACAAGGAACCATAAGTTGACATGCTGTTCTTTATGGGTTTGTTACCCATAAAGCTTTCCTTGGAAATAAGTACCTCGAAAAACACCTTCAGAAAAAAAAAAGGCATCATACCTTTACTACATGTTCAGCTGTGTTGTGTTCTTTCAACAGAATTGGGAAGTATTTTGAATATCAAGTACAGGCTTAAACAGTTTCCCTCAAACATTTTTAATCTTTTGTTAATTGGTATTAAGTGGCAGGTGTTGCTGTTACTTTTAAGGTCTTGTCCAGCTGAAATGGAAGGAACCTGCGAAAGACACAAAAATATGTATAACTTCCCAACCTAGATAATTTATCACACTGCTCAAGAGTGACTGAGAATTAACACAGGGTGGGGGAAGTGTTCTGCCAATCATGGCTTTTAACAAAGTGAAGGAAAAGACTTTTTTTAGATATGTAACAAAAAATCCACACAGAAAGTAAGCAAAAAAGTTAAGAATGCAATTGTAAAAGCAGGGAAATTAGCTAATAGTACCTGTGGTTGCATACTAATGGGAAAAATGTTGCTAATTGTGAGTAAAGATGGGTGTCCTTGCTGACAGCTTCCTACTGTGTTCATAGAAGTAGAACTTGTTACATCCTTAATCCATAAACAGGATTGCCTTGAATCCACTTTCCATTTATCGTTTCCTAATGCTTGACTGCCTCCAAATTTGTAATTGACTCATAGGTTAATAACTTAACTTGTTTATTAATAACCCAATAAAAGTGTTCTGTGAAATAAACTTTATAGCTTTATGAGACTCTTTTTGATTCTCCACTTTTTAGTGTTCAGGTGGAGGGTTTTTTGGTTCTATTTTTAGCAGTGATTTTGAACATCATTACTAAAATAAGGAACTTATTTTCCTGATGGTGCGTATTAAACCATGCCTTTAAACCTTTAGGAATGGTTGCTGAATGGCAGTGGGAGCGGTAAGAAGTTAGGTCTACAGTTTCTTCTAGTATTTTAAAGGATCACATTGTATTTATGGTTCTCAAAATGTGTGTTTGCATAGCGTGCTCTTAATAATTTATGAGACGAAGATATGTATCGCACACAGCCAAGTTCAAAATTAAGGATGTGTTTTTGGAAATTCTTCTATCATACTATCCACTAACATTCATTAAAGATCAGGACAGTCTGGTTGTCTCTAAAGGTACTCAGTTCTTTGCAGATTAGTACTGTATTTTAATACCAGAGTTTTAAAGTTATTGTATATTTGGATCCACTTCACACCTCCCCAGAGGACATTAATCTAAAATTATTCCTTTCTTCTCTGTATTCTCCAAACCATTGACAAATTCTCCATTTTTCAGAGGAAGACGAAAAAACTAGAGAGGAAATCCATTTTCCTATTTTAATGGATATATTTTTATGTTGATTTGCTTTTACTTAGTTTGGATGTTGAATTTTCTACTCATAGTCACTGATTATGTTAAGAAATATCTGCTAGACTGGCTGAGTTTTGCTCCCAGTATGCACCCATGACATGGGAATGGACCGTTTATTCCAGAGGCCCAACAGTGTATGAGCCAAGTAAGCCCCATTTTCTTCAAAAAATATTCAGAGAGAAATCCTTCTTAAAAAACCACTAAAGACAGATGGTATTGCTTGTTATCTTCAAAGAATAAGGGTTAGCCTAAAAAATACCTCATTAATACCCCCAAAACTATACCTTTGAAGGTTCAGTTGCCTCATCAAACACTTGGTTTTATTCATTTTACTGACACACAAACCCTCCTTCCTGAAAAAACCCACTACCCAAACCGAACCAGAACCAAAACCAAAACAGCATCAACATCAACAAACCCTAAACCCAGTACTTATGGGTACCTACAGAGAACTGAATATTAGCCTTAATTGTTCTTTGAATTTCTTTTTTCTTTAAAAAATATGGAGGGCATTATAAAATGTTTGGATTTTTGTTTGTGGGAAAAAAGTCTCATCATAATATTTTCCAGTTTTTATAACACGTATATACCCCAAAACAATGAATAATTTCAGAAGTTTAACTTGAAGGACTACTCCAAGTCCTCTGCGATGAAAGTGTCAGAGGAACATGAGATAAAACAAAGTACCAGTATTTCCACTACCCTAGTGCATGTCTATGTTTATATTTGTAGCAACTGAGTTAAAAGTCAAGTGTACTTGAAAAGGGAGGATAGATAAAAGCAAAGGAATATTTTCTCAAAGATCTGAAAATCTTGATAGAAGACCAAGAATTTTTCCACACATTCAGGATAATCATTAACTACCCTGGAAAAAGCCTGATATGCACTGTCTCAGTTAACAATGAAAGGCAAAACATTAACACTTTGGGCACTACAGCATAAAAAAGATATTAAGCTATTAGAGAGCATCCGAAGGAGGGCCAAGAGGGTGGTGAATGGTTTGGAGGCAAAGCTGTATGGGTGGCTGAGGTCACTTGGTGTGTTCTGCCTGGAGGAGACTGAGGGGAGACCTCAGAGTGCTCTTCAACAACTTTACGAGGGGAAGACGAGGGGCAGGCACTGATCTCTTCACTTTCATGACCAGTGACAGGACTCAAGGAAACGACATGAAGCTGAGTCAGGGGGAGTTTACTTACTTCTAACTTAGTTATGTCTTTTTACCAATGTTTTGAAAGCAAAGTCAAAATAAGAGTAACGATGCATAGAGAAAAATTCCACTGAACCATAGATCCAGTTGTTGTCAAGAATATTTCTTAATTTATATTCTGTAAACAAAAGGGGTTTTTTATGTTGAGTATGAAATAGATTATATTCTTGTACGTTTGTTTGCTTTGTTTTATGCTTCCATTGCTTTCATTTCAGAACCAATATGTTAAACAAAGACACTGTTGCTTAGCAAATTCAAATATTTCCTTTTTAAACTCAATGCTCATATTTTGCATTGTAATGCAAGTTCAGTGTATACTGTGTGATGAGCTTTCGGAAAATAATTAACTTCCTCTTTCTCAGATAATTTCTCAAAAATTTATTTTATCTACTATTTGTTTAGGGAGAAGGGTTTTTTCTAAATTATATTAATCTATAGAGATTTTGTTTAAAAGGCAATTTATTATCCTACATAGTGAAAAATTAATTTTTCAGTAATTACTGTTTAAGTAGAATTTATTTTCCTTGATATATATAGAAAAATCTTAAATCAGTAGACTTCTATACTTTAAATGTATCCCAAGTAGAGTGATTCTAGCTTTTATCTCTCTAATGAGTACCCAGTGATACAACCTCTTCATGCTGTATAGTTACACTTTGAAATGTTTGCATTTTGTGTGTGAAACAACAGGCTAGACTTTTATTTTTTTGTCAGTTCAGTGATATAGAAGTTAGAAGCCATTCATTTTCTTCTAGCAGAAGAAGGTGTCCCAACAGTGTTTGCCTTCTAATAAAATGAACCTCTTATTAGTGACTATTAGGAATATATGGCCATTAATACAAGTAGGATTATATGGTTATTATTTTGACTATCTATCTTATTTGAAAGCTTGTCATTTCCTCTTCTATATACTCTGAAGTTGTTTCTTGCAAAAGGAGTTCCTTATTATGTAATTATTCCTTATTATGTATGCATCTGCTGTGTAAGTGTTAATAACCGTATTTGGGGCATTTGTAAACAAACACCGTATTTACCAATAGCAAGAAGCTGGCAGTAACTTAATAGGCAAAAATTGACATAATTTCTTACCATTTATTAAGTAATTTATGTAATTTAGGTAGATTGAGTTGCTGGTTAGTTTTTCCTGAACTTTTCTTTAAAGGAAGTAGATCTTGAGTTAACTATCTGGTAGAAGGACAGCATTCAGTAGATTATACTTTGTCAACACCAGCATTTTAATCCATGTATTGTGGCACAGATCAGTCTGGAATTTCACATTTTCCAGTATAGAATCAGTGAATGTGTTTTCCTAAATAGCTTTTCTTCTTGGGTTTTTTTTTAGTGAAGAGGGAGATAACTTAATTTTGAATAAGAATTGGTAATATGTTTTTGCTTTCATTTCCTTCTGACTTCAAAGGGTAGACAAATTTCTAAATAAATTAAGATATAAGCAAAAATGTTTTTAGTACTTTCTTTAATCAGGATTTGCAGCCGAGAATTACTTTTTCTTTTAGTCATAAACTGTCACTTGAAATTTGGTGACAAATTCTGCCTGTTTTACAATTTTGTGTAGTCATCCACTTCTTACTATAGGTAGAATCTGTTAAGGGGAATAAAATTGTGGAAGCTGGCATTCTTGATTTAGAAAATGGACTGTCAAATTGCAGAAAGATGAGTTGCAATATTCTCCATGCTGTGTTAAGCTATCAAACATGAAAAGATATTAAACAGAAGCCCACTTAGGGAAAAAAAAAACACCAACACCCCCAAGTTATTTATTTTACTTTCAATTTATACCGTTTGTCACAAGCATATACCTGAAAAGATTTCAAATCACAGTGTTTTCTGAGTTGGTTAACAGCTACGTTTGATGAAATATGTAAACCACAGCAAAATACTATTATCAGTGGTAGTAGCTGGGATCATAATTTCCAGAGTTTAAAACAAATGATAGAAACATTTGGAAATTCAGGATATTCTTATTTGGCAAGTCTTTCAGTAACTTTTTCAGTACTTTCTCTTTTTCAGTTTTTTCTTTTTTTTCAATTTTTTTTTTTTTTTTGTTTTGTTTTGTTTTGGTTTTGGTTTTGTTTGTTTGCTTTTGGTTTTGTTCATTTGTTTTTGTTGTTTGTTTGGTTTTGTTTGTTTTATTTTGTTTTCTTCTTTGGTTCTTTTCTATTCTGAAAAGTCAGTATAAGATGAGTAGATTATCTGTAGTGTGTTTCATACCAAACTCTATAGTTTAATATCTGATTGCAATATAAATTTATATGGCTTGTTATTAACTCTGCAGATGTTTTGTATACATCAGGAAAAGGCACTTGCCTAAGAAAGAAAGGTAGCTTGTGTTTCAGGAGAAGGTCTCAAAAATTGCCTAAAGACATAATAAGACTTAATCTTGCAGTTTCTCTTATGTCGTATATATAATAAAAATCATAATTAAACATTTAGCTTTAGATTTCTTAGCAACAGCCCTGGAAATTCCTGTGGTTCTGCTTCCCAACTTTTCGTGAGCTTGAACTGGTTGCTGATTGCACACCTGCATGCACCTTTCTCCTAGATGCATTTTGCTCATATCAGGCATTCTCCATAGAGAACACACTCCTAGAGCATATGCATTCTTATTCTTCGGCTTAGCTGCATTAATTGTTCTCATCTTCTGCTTGAAAGAAAAAACACCAAACGAGGGAGTGCAAAAGTACTTTTCTGTATAGGCTGTTATTTTCACAATGAGAGAACGCAAAATACCGTGTTTCTTGAGAAATGCAGAACAGGATATAAATTTGGTATTACAAATATATGTAGAAAAGAAAGGGTAGCTTGTACAGCTTTTGCTGATGGAGAAGACATGAAAGATGACTACATATTCATACCGAAACATACTGATTAAGAGACTTCTATGAGTAAGCAGCTTTTAAAACTTAAGTTTTTAATATGATTATCTGGAATTTGGTAATCTTATTACTGTAGTTAATGTTGTAGAGAAGGTGAATTCTCGTTTTAGAGGCTCTTAGTCTGTATCCACCAACAGTATCTCTACTTGAGAGATCCATGTTCTCTGTTTCTTCCTGCAAGCTTCTACTTGCATCTAGCTAGTAGAGTCCATGGATTTTCTTTCTCTTCCCTCTCTTGCTCCCTTCATAATGGTGGTAATATTTCTCCTATGGAGCACTTTATATTCCTTTGAAGTCTGAAAAGATAAAGATGTAACAATTCTGCTTCCTTTTTAGATTTTATTTTTTTTTCACTTGGTACTCTAATCTGTGGAATGTTATGTGTCAAAACAGATAAGCTGGGTTGAAATTTTTTCTTATCCATATATTTATCTTTCAACATTTCCTTTTTTCATTGGACCTGCAGAAACACACATTTAATTCTTCCCTTTCATTCATCAATATTAGTTCATCATTCAGATGAATCAGACGACTGCTTCTAGAAAGAAAATGTGCATGTCATGTATTTTGTGAAAAAGTAAGCTCTTTGAGTTTTGATCCTTTTTATTGCAATTGAAGAGAAAGATGTTTGTTCTGAATAAAATGGAAAAATAATGACTAAGTCTTTAAGAGAAAATGAAACACCTACTGGGAATTAAATGAAAGTCAGTCAAAAGGCTTCTTCTGTGAAGCTGTTGTATCCTCTCCCAAGAGGCTGAAATCGTCTTATTTGGCTTCCAGGAGGTACCACACAGAATTATTTCTGCCCTAAGAGAAAAAATTCCCATTAATTCAAAATAATTTAATGTTGAATTTTTCATACCCTCAGTGATAAAAGCTATAATGATTTTCCCTGCAGGCTAGAAAAAGATGCAAGTATCATTTCTATGTGGTTTCAAAATGTGTGCCTGTGTGTGTGTGTGTGTGTGTGTGTATTTATGTTATATGGACAGAAAGAAAGCTACAATAAACTTCAGATTCAGATTTTTAAATGCTTTTGCCTGTCATCATTTATAGGTCTTAATTATTGGAAAACCTGAACTGGTATTTTAAGATAATATGACCCACACTAACTAGAAAAATCAGGAAAATTTCTACTTAAAATAACTATGAAAAATAGTTGTCACAGAATGAGATGGTTTTTAAGGCAATGCAGTGAAAAACAAGTGAGAGCTCTGGGTGCTCTGCTCATATGTCATCTAGCAATTATGTGGCTTTCACCTTCTCTAAGATATGAAAAGGCCACTTTACTTTCAAACATAAAGCCATACAGAGGGATTTGATATTCTACAGACCCTTCCTCTGATTGTCTCTTTGATGATGATACTCTGAACAGTATAGGTCATGGCTATAGACATCTGATCCTACACGTCTTTCTGTACCAGCATTCCAGTTTGAACAGATAAAGGCTGAGTAATATTTATGAGTCAAGAACAAAAAAAAGGACAATTCTTGCTCATTTCTAATGGTACAAGGATACTAGATATTCCCTTTTTCTTTCCACAAAAGACATTATTGGTCTTATTTCACAGTAAGCAGTAAATAGTCTTGTTAGGTTATCATAATTAAAATTATGTACTCCCTTCCTGCCTTTCTCTAAAATTTTGGCTAGAAAGACTTTCAGTCAAATTTGACCACTCATGTTTATGATGCATTCTAAGCCACATGCATTACAGCAACAGGAGAGAATTTAATTTCTCAGATTAAGTTGCTCATTATTAGTAGAGCTGTTGCAAGAAATGGTGTAATTTGTATGACTGTTTTAGCAAGCTTACAAGCAGTTTGGCTAGTTCGGTGTTTACCTCCAATTTTTCACCAGTGGTACTTGTACACTTCAGTATCAGTGAAACTAGCTGCAATTATCATTCTTCAGCAGTTTGGTTTCATTAAACCATCAACTAAACACAATTTCTAATAATCAAAAAACAAGTTAATGGTGTTTGCAGCCAACTGCAGCTTGTCCCATCTATGGTTCAAAATCTAAAAAGTCAAGAAGACTAAATGCACTCCTTTTCTCCATGTCACATGAACAGGGGCGACTTCCTTGACCCTTAGTATTCAATTTGTCTGTCACTGTCCCAGGAAAGTGGAGACCCTTGTTATATATGAAAAATCGTGTTGGTCTTTTGCTGATTGATTATCCCATCTGTGACACGTTGAATCCATTTAATTGTTCCATGTTAATTAGTTAAAGTTAAATGCTAAAACGTTATTGTTTAGAGTTAAATGTTAAAACTGTTTAATATTGTTAACAAAAGTTTAAGTTAAAAAGGGCTGCTTCGTCAAGGCCAGTCGATCCCGGACACTCCCAGAAGCAGCCCTCACTCCCAAAGGCTATCTCATCGCCAGCAGTCGAACCCGGACACCCCTAGAGATAGCCTTATTCCCTCAAAGGTTCACATTATTTATTGTTAATAATGTTCCATGTATTAATTTAGCTTATTTATGTGATTTTATACGTTCTGTATTCAAATCCTTGGTCTCTCTGAGTTGGGGGTTTGAGACAGCTCCACTGGGTTTCCTAACTGCCACCTGCTAAAAATAGCCCTTAACTGTCACCCCTGGAACTCGCCTCCATGGCAACGCAGAATTTTAATGAGGAGCCTTCCCGCCTTTTTCCAGGGGCAAGTGACATCAGCCCACTCTCCCTGGTCACACGAGCCAATTGGTGGGAAGGCCTTACCTCATTCCTGCTGCGAACCAACCATCAAAAGCCATGGGGGCCGGACAGGGGCGGGCAGTTAAGGGAGCCCCACTCTATAAAAAGGGGCCACACGCCCCGGAATCCGCTTTTTGTCCTTGCTCCCTGCCTCGCAGTGGTGGCTAGTGGTCGAAGCCCAGTGCCGAGCCTGGCCTCAAATCTCCTCTCGGAGACATATAGTTTTTTTCTTCTTTCTATAGCGATCCTTTTGACATCCGGGATCGTCTGCTCGGTGCTGCCCAGCTCCCGTCCAGGGCAGCCGTGCAGTGGCCCGGGGATCCTATTTCTGCGGACCCGGCTTTTCTATTTTTATTTCTTTATTTCTTTATTTTAATCACTTTTAATTTTGCTGCTTATTTTAATTTTTGGATTTCCAGACGCTTTGTTGTGGACTTTAATAAACATCTTTGGTTCACCGCAAAGCGAGTTGTCTCCTTCTACACGACACCCTTGTGCTCAACAAGTCTGTCAGCATCCCACTGTGAGGACTCTTCACTGAGAGTGGTTTGACTGACTTCTTCAGGGAGACACACTAACAGCATAAGGGAGATGCCTCAGCAGCTCTTCCCACCTCATGACTCCTAAGTGAGTCTTTCCCTTTATTTGAGTATTTTCCCTGATCTTTCCACATCCCCTCTCAGATTAATTGCTACCTCAGACAGTTTTAAGAATACACTGTATTGTCATTTGGAGATCCACACAATATTCCAAAGTAATTAACAGAATTTTAACTCAGAATTATTTGGTTCTTAACTGTGGCAACACAAACTTAGTGGATTTTCTTCTGCTCACCTGATTGGGTGAAAGCAACTTGGATTCTAACTGTGAAAATGTTGTATTTGTGTGCATAATTACTTTTTCTTCCTTCTTTTTAAAATTTGCGGATTTAAGAACATTTTTCTTAGTAAGCTCATTTGCTAGGATAATTCCAGAAAATAAAAAAAAAATAATGGAAACAACAAAACTATTGGAAATTTATGTTTGAAGAAACAGGAAAGAAAGACATTTTAGACAAAATTTCCCAAGGGTAAAATGCACACTGTGTATCAAACATTAAGGAAATTATGAAATCAATTTATTCCCCAAAAATCTGTGTGTGTATATGTGTGCACGTGTGTGTTTGTGCGTGCATATATTTTCAAAATAGTTGAAAAATATTTGAAGGATAGCCAAAGAATACATAGTAATTATTCTTTGTGTATCACTGTAGTCCTGTGTGTGATTAATTAATATGGTTTTGCTGTTTTTCTTGGAGAAGAGCCAATCTGTCCTTAACATGAGATTTAGGAATGATTTCTTACATGTGAATGCTCAACTGTTAGGTATTTTATTTGGAATTAGAGGCAGATTTCTGATCTATTCTACAAAGTCTTTACTTTTTTAACTACTTTGCTTATCACAGCATAAATTCCCTGTCGATAAGGATTTGAGAGATTTTTACTCCTTAGAACCACACAATAATTTGGGCTGTAAAGGACCAGTGGTCCAGTGGTCATCTACTCCATCTTCAGTGATGGTCATGTATATCCATCCTGTTTTATTTTACATTGTATGGAAATAGTCTTTAGTGGTAACTGAACAATATTCTGGAAATTTTAATATGGAGATGTTTGTAGAATATACAAATGAATGAAAAAGTATATAGTCCTAAATTTGTATTTCAAATATTTACATTTTAAGTGGAAGTAATGCAATGCAAGGGGAAGGAAATGGGGTTGCTTTTAGTTATCTGTGTAAGTATCCTTAAGGGACCCTCTCCATGAATCAGTACTGTAGTATGATTCACACTCTATAACCATGCACAGCAAAATTATCCCTGCCCCCAGGAATTTTTAAGCTGTACAGTCTACATCCAAAAGAGACAAAGGTACACAGTAATACATAGAACTTTAATAAACAACATAATCCTTTCACACATCATCAAACTAATGATTATCATGGTGTTTATAAAAATCCACAGCAAAGTGGTGTATGAAAAGACAATTTTTAAGACGGATGGTGGGGAAGTTTGTAAATATTTATATGGAACTTCTGTGATGGGTTGACCTTTTCCAGCTGCCAGATGCCACTCAGTTGTTCTCTCTCTGCCCCTCCTCAACAGGATAGGGGAGAAAATAAGATGCAATATTTCCTGGCTTGAGGTAAGACAGAGAGATCACTGACCGCTTGAGGACAACATATCTTAAGTACCATCAGTAGAACAGACACAACTTGAGGAAAAATCGCATAATTTAACCACTAAAGAGTAGAGTTGGACCAGAAGAAACAAAGACAAAAAACCTAAACCACCTTCCTTTAACCAAGCCCCCTTTCTTCACAGGCTCAGCTTTCCTCCATCATTCCTAACTCCTCTACTTCCTCTCCTCCAGCAGCACAGGGGGATGGAAAATGGGGCTGCAGTCAGTCCCTAACAGCTACTCTCTCCCCCTTATTTCTCCTCACACTTTTCCCCACTCCAGTGTGGGGTCTTCCCATGGGCTGCATCTTCCTTCAGGACATGTCCACCTGCTGTGATGTGGAGTACTTCACAACCTGCAGAGTGGATATCTAGAACACCTTCTCCATGTGGTTTCTCCCTCCTGGGGCTGCAGAGGCATCCCTGGCAGGAACTTTCCTCCTCTCTCTCTCTCCACTTGGGACTGCAGGGCTGTTTCTCACACAGTTCCTCTCAGGCCTGGCTGCCTGGCAGTGTTTTGGCTTCACTTACTCGTCCATGCCCTTTGACGAGACTGTTGGAGCTGGCTGGAACCAGCTGTGTCTGCCTCCACACAGGGACCACCCCTGCTCGCCTCCCACTCTCACGATCAAAACCTTGCAACATAAACCAAATACAATTTTTCAAAGATGCAAGAATACAACAGCAAAAGCATAAAGATTTAGAAGAGGAAAAAAAAAAACAAACAAAACCCAAAACAAACAAACAAATAAAACCAAAAACCAAACAAACAAAAAAACCCCCACCAAAATCCAAAATCTAAATTAACTAAAAAATCGGCTTGCTGGAATAATTAGAGTTCAAAGTCAGGTTTTTCATACAAAGATAGAGATCATATGCATGGAATGGCCAAAGTAAAAATTACCAGTTTTAGTGCCATGCAGAGCAGCAAGACAGTGAAAGAAGACAGAGGGATGAAAAGTCTAAAGCTGAATGGAAAAACAGTATTTGTTGCAATGTACCAAATAGACTAGGAGAGAAAGATTGAAATTGTCAAGGAAATTGTATGCAAAATGAGATTCTGAATGCGCTATGCCTGTGTATTTGAAGAAAAAAGGTCATGGCTTAAATATTATGCAGAAAAACTTGTCAAACAATAGCCATAGTTTGTCTCTTAAGAGCCCAGAGTCTAAGGCTCGTAGTTGATCCGGGTAACTGAGAAGCAGCCTGGTGAAAATGTCATTAGTGACTGGAGGCAGAAGGACAGCTGTGTAACCTGTTAGGCAGCCAGTACAGAGGGCAAGGTGCTCATAAAGACATGTGAAGGCAGAGGGAATCAGGGCTGGGATAACTAGGCTAGCATCTAAGCTGACCTTGTGAGACAGGTATATAACAGAAGGGAGAAGAGATAATACTGTGGAAATTCCCCTAATACTCAAAAAAAGAGCTTTATGGAACCGAGTTAGCAGCGATAACAGAGCAGCAGGGTCATTGAAGTCATTTGAGGATATATTTTCAAGAACTTTGCCCCTTTATTGTATGAACAATGTAAACACAGGAGCGAGAAGGAATGAGTGTGGCTGTCAGCATTTACTTGTTAATCAATGAAAGTTCAAATCCTGATTTAAGAGTCAAGATTTTGAAAAAAACTGGTGTATGCCTTTTTGTTCAGGATATAGAAACAAGCTGGTAAATAAACCACTACCAATCATGATTGTATTATCTTCTGTCTCAGTCACTTTATCCCTGAAGATTTTTTCCTCCTTCCAATTTTGAAGAGAGCTTAGTTGTTGACTTTCATATCTTTTACTAGTTCTTTAGTAAAATAACATTTTGTCATGCTTTGTTGCACTAGCACTCTTACCTTCCTAGATTTTTTGATTCTCCCTATGGCATTTATTTGAACATTACTCTTTTTTTTTTTTTTTTGAATGATACAATACCACTTCCAGTGACTCTTTTTACCATAGTGTTTACCATAGTCTCTAACCACAATGTTTAGCTGTGCTCTCTAAAATCATTCCTGACAGTTTGTGCCATATACTTTTTGTTTCCAGTGTGGTCCTCAAGTAACTTCCATGCTGCCTGCAAAGACTTCTACCTCCTCTGTTTTTCTTTTACCTTCTTTTCAAGAAGCTGGTTCATTTTTTTGTTAGTCACCTTTCTAAATTGACTGCAGCTCTAGTAGAATGTCTGCTTTTGTTGCTACAGAAAGGGCTACAGAAATGCTGAAGGGCCGAGACGAAGCCATTTTAAGATGAGGTCACTTGGTTTGTCCAGCCAGGAGAAGAGGTCACTGAGAAGAGATCTCATGGTGGTTCACAACTTATTCACATGGGGAAGCAGAAGGGCAGGCAGTGATCTCTTCTCTCTGGTGGTCAGTGACAGGACCGAGGGAATGGCCTGAAACTGCATCAGCAGAGGCTTAGGTTAGATTTTATGGAAAGCTTCTTCACCCAGGTAGTATTGGGCACCTAAAAGGCTTTGCAGGGAAGTGGTCATGGCAGAAAAGTGCCAGGGTTCAAGAAGCACTTGGACAATGCTCTCAGGCACACAGTGTGACTCTTGGGGATGCCCTGTGCAGATCCAGGAGTTGGCCTTAGATTATTTTTGTCTCTTCCAACTCAGGACACTATGATTGTATAAATACTGAATTATGAAAATCAGTCACTGTAACTGTATTGGACTAGCATCAGCATTTAGAATCACATCCTTTGTGCTGGTGAGGACCAAATAAAAAAATTACCCTGCCTGTTATGAGATTTTTTGTGATCTTTCCCTAGTATAAATAAGGTAAGTCAAGTCTACCATTTCTCTTGTATGCCTTAATCTCAAATCATCCCTGACCTCTTTTGCATGTGGTCAAGGAGACAGTAATATCTCAAAATTGATTTTTTTCTCATCTAGGTCTAGATTTTTCCTTGAAGAAGGTAGTGTCTTTTAAGATTAAAGCAGATTCTTAAAGGGATGATTGTACAGTGATATCTGCAAACCTGTAATTCATAAAAATTTCAATTTCTCTGAACTCCTTCAAGTAGTAACCTTGGTCTTAAGAGATATTTAGATATTTACCTTAAAGGAACATAAGCAGCCTATATAATTTACAAGCCTATAGCAATTGCCTTACCCCACCAATACTACACTTGACATTTAATTCAGTTAACTTGGAAATCCATCCTCTTTAAAGATTTCTAAGTGCTCATTTTACCAACTGCAAATGAAGAGGGGTTACTCTAGGTAGCCTAAGCTATCCAGCTGATCTGGCTTTCCTTTGTAAATTTCTCTCTCAAGTTAGAGAAGGTCTTTTAGACTTCATTCTCCTGTTGTTGCTCCATTTACTCCACATTAAAAATCCCTTTTCAGTTTATTTAGTTACAGATTTTGTTTATTGTTGATCTTCATGTGACCAGATGGTTTTGGTGTGCTTCAGAAGTATTTCTATACATTCCATAAATATTTATGGCAACATATGTGGCTAATGTGTGGTTGGGTCTACACATCAGCCAGATTCTTTCTTGACTTCTTTGCCCACCTCTACATGATTGTAGATTTATAAGACCTTAGAAATTCTTCAATGTTCCTTAGCAAGAGGATCAAGTCCTCAGGTACAGTGGTGATTATAATTCTCAAGGTATGGGAGGTGTACAACTTGCTTCTTCATCTTCTCTGTACAAGGCAGGGCATTCTATGGGCAAACTCTCCTCGTCTAAGTTTATATTAAAAAAATTGGTAGTTTTAGTCTGGTATTTTATATATTTATAGAGTGGTTTTGCTTGAAAGTCAGAGAATTTAATTTGCTAGCTCAACACTTTTCAGACTAGATTAGATTCTTCTTTGATAAAGGAAGCTTTAAAGAAATTAGTGAGAATTACCTTCACTTTGCAAGGAAACACACTTTACAAAATGAACCAAAAAGTATCCTGAGAAAATACTGGGACATCCCTTTGAGAGAAAGCCCTATATCCCCACAGTTGCAGTTAGATAGTAGAATAAGATGAATTATATCTGTTTAGAACAGCCATGGACTATGAACAATAATGCAGAATCCTTTGTCTGATCTCTGTCTCCCCCGATCTGCCTCAGAAACTTTATGATTTCTGTCCTGCTGTCATCCCAAAGGTACTGAACTGAAGCACTTCCACAAGGATTCTGTAAAGTCAGTCTATCCAGCTGGATGAACTGAGTCATTTTTCTTGGGGAGTCTTCTGCTTTGACACAAGGTGAAAACTAAGTAAATATTCTCACTGGATGAGGTGATGCCAGGAGAATCCTCGTTTTTAATATTCTAGATGCCTAACATGTGCCATATGTCTGTGTTCTGCTCAGTCAGCCCTAAGCAGTTAAAGACCAATTCACCTGAATATTTAAATATACAAGAAAAAGATATTAAGCCTCTAGCCAAAGCAAATCTTCAAAACCCACAAAATCCTTCTTCTAACGGCACAAACTTGACATATATAGATATTCAGTTTAAAGTACACGTTACCGCTGCCTCGTGACAGCAAGATCACATGGTTGTACTCCTGAGAATGTTTTCTTCTTCCTTACCCGTGATTGTTACTTTCTTTTTTACAATTTTAATAATTTTATTTTTAATACTATAATAAGTCTGTTTTATAACATGGTATTGAGGTATTTTTACAGTTTTTTGTTGAGAGAGAAAATCATGCACATTTAATGTTCTTGAGACACACCACAAAGGACAGAACTGATATTTCTGTGCCATTTGGTGGACAATAGAAAATTGCTAGGACTTTTATTTCCTTCAAAATCACATAGAATCATAGAATCATAGAATCATAGAGTAGTATGGGTTAAAAGATACCTTAAAGATCATCTGATTCCAACCCCCACTTTCATTGGCAGGGGCATTTTCCACTAGATGAGGTTGCTCAAAGACTTATCCAACTGGGCCTTGAACACGTTCAGGGATGGGATGTCCACAGCTTCTCTTGACAGTCTGAGTTTACTTGAATTTTACAGAATCAGGATTGGTGAATTTGGAATGGACCAATGAGCTTGTGAAATCTTCACCATTCAACTACTAAAACCTAAATAATCCAAGGCTCTGAAAAAACCTGATCAGCTTATTCATTATATACTTCTAGAAGTGTTGTGTCAAGTTTACTTTTATTGGACAAATTAAGTTCAATATTGATGATGATCAATATCATCAATGATGATGATGCCTTAGGTTTTAACTTTCATATTTTTCAAATCCTGTACTGCCTAATGTGTAACTCTGAAGTTTCTTGTAGCCTGTTAATTTCTGCTCTCTCATGCTTGGTAGACACAACAAAGCCTCTCCGGGCCTGCTCTTGAAGGACACTCAGACCGTCCTGGGCCGAAAATGTGTAAACCAACATCTTAAGAGGGGGACGAACTTGGGGAAACTACATCATTAACTGATGCTTTAATTGGAGAATTAACCCTGATATGCAAATGATCCAAACCTATAAAAGTGCGAAGAACTCGTGACCTGTCGTCCATCTTGGGGTCCATCTTGGCAGTAGCCTCTGGCTCCCCAGGGTGTGCCTTTGAAGGCCCCTCAAATAAATACCTACCTTTATTCCCTTATTCTTGTCTAGTCTCTGTTTTAGGTGGCCTCATCAGGCATCAATGACATAAAAATTTTATAATTTTATATTCCTTTTGACCATACTACTTTGACAGTATTTTACTTTTATAAAAAAAAAAAATATTTTGAAAAATAAAACACATTTATTGTTGCAAGTGGGAATTCAGATTGATTCTAGAAAAACTGCTACAAACTCAATTTATTTTTTATATTTTCATTGGCAGCAATTTCTTGTCAACCAAAAATTTTAACCTTTTTACTTTAAGATTAAGAAAATACATATTTTTAGTCATTTAGTGTTTGAAAGAATTTCAGCTTTCAGAAAAACTACAAAAAGAAGAGAAATCTTCAGTGATAGAGGCAATCTCCAAATAAAGGAAAAGAGTCTGTTTCTTAATCAAGTATTGTTTCAGATTTTCAGAGCCTGCAGACTAAATCACTAATGAAATTAGGGAACGTATTTTGCCTATTTGCATGAGAAAATTTCCAGAGAACTTAAAAAGCCTATTGAACTGCAGGAATGTATGACCCCAGATTCTTTTTTTATGTTGTGTCACTAAATCTTCTCTGTCTCTCCAGATTGTTTGTATTCATACTGTGCATACATCGCTCTTGGAAGAGTATTGACCCCGTATTTGTCTCAGTTGTTCACATTCCACATTCAGATGTTATGATGGTGCTTGACATTAAAATGTACATTTTATGAATACAAATGTTGTTAAATGTTCTCTTATCCTTTCATTTCAGCACTTTTATGGTTACAGTTTTTATTCGTAAATTTCAAAATTATATTTTCATATAGCAGTGTTTGTGAAATTGAGCTTTATTTTAAAGTATGAATTTATTAAAAGTTACATGGTCACACATAACTTGCTTAGAGGTTTAGTATCCGTTACAAGATACCAAGTCTAGTGTCAAATACCACTACTTCACCACAATCAAAGAATCATAGAATAGTTTGGGTCAGAAGGGACTTTTAAAGATCATATAGTTCCAAACACCTTCCTTGGGAAAGGTCACCTTTCACCAGACCTTTTTGCTTAGAGTTTAACGCAACCTGGCCTTGAACACTTCCAGGAATTGGGCAGCCTCACCAGCCTCAGTAAAAAACTGAAAGAAAGTAGGTTTAGATTAGATATTAGGAAGAAAATCTTTACACGTTTCCTCCTTTTCCGGTCACTACTTGCCCTTCTAAAAAGTCCTTCTCCATGTTTCCTGTAGGCTTCCTTCAGGTACTGGAAGACCACAATTAGGTCACCCCCAAAGGTCACAGTCTTTTCTCTTCCAGACTGAACAATCTCAGTTCTCTTTGACTTTTCTCATAGGAGAAAATCTCTCGCTCCGTCTCTCTGATCAGCTTTTTGGCCCTCTCTGGACTTGCTCCAATGGGTCCCTGTCCTTCCTGTGCTGGGGCTCCAAGAGCTGGATGGAGCACTGCAGGTGGGGTCTCACCAGAGCAGAGCAGAGGGGCAGAATCCCCTCCCTCGCCCTGCTGCCCACGCTGCTTTGGATGCAGCCCAGGACACGTTTGGCTTTCTGGGCTGTGAGTGCACATGGCCGGGTCATGTCCAGCCTCTCACCCACCAGCACCCCCAAGTCCTTCTGGGCAGGGCTGCTCTCCACCTGTTCATCCCCAGCCTGTGCTGATACCAGGGGTTGCCCTGACCCAGGTGCAGCACCTTGCACTTGGTCTTGTTAAACCTCGTGAGATTCCCATGGGACCACTTCTTGAGCTTGTCCCCCTCCCTCTGGGTGTCATCCGATCCTTCAGATGGATCAACCACACCACTCAGCTTAGTGTCATCTGCAAACTTGCTGAGGCTTACCCACCTTCTAGATATCACCAACTCGGGCTTTTTTTTTCTCTTAAAATTTCAGATTCTTTCTGAATAGTGTTTCACTAATATTGTGGTAAAGGTTGCCCTGTGGACAACTGATATGTGGACTATCAGGTATGTAGACTACTAGGTATGTTTTTTTAATGAATCAGGAAATTTTGCAATTAAAGGAAAGGAACAGAGAAGCTAGGGAATGGAAATGGCTGTCCTTCTGAGATTAATGCAGGAATATCTTCATTAAAAGGTAGTACCATCAGCCCTAGAGTTAAAGCTCCTCAATACTCAAAGATACAAATGTGCTTCTCTTCATAGTAAAAACTCTGAAAAGAGGAATGACAGTTGTGAGCTAAAAAAATAAAAAGTCTGTTCATGTGAGTAGTGAAATGACAGTTTTAACATGGAGATCAAACCTTGATCATGTAATGTCTGACATATAAAATGAAGCCTACAACTATAAGTAGTACAGACAGAAGGACCGAGAAAATTTGGGAGAAAGTGTAATAGATAATATTCCTGAGTCATGAAAAAGAGGAAATCTAGCATCACTGAAACTTTCTTTCTTTGTCTCTGCTAGAAATATGTGCAGCGGGGTCTCTCAACGTTTAAAACATCTATTCATAAACATCTAATCTGGAGAAAAACACTTGCAGAAATGTACCTCGTAATTGTAGGTATGAAGAACGGGCCTTTAGAAGGTCACAAATTCTTGTGAAATACTCATGCGTTGTCATAATATAACAGGGAATGCCTTTGCCAGTAATAAGGTGTGGTAATAGAGATTTCTAGAACAGTGCAAGTCATTTAACTGTTAAACAAGTATTTTCTTTGGATATGTTTAGAGAAGTCCTCATAGATCAGCATTGCTGAAGAAGCTTAAAAGAACTTACTTTTATCTTCAGAATTAGAAATCGAATTTGTCCTTTTGTCTTTCGGGATAGATCATAGAAGAATCAGTGAAATATGCCAGAACAGGAGTGGGAAAGCTTTTGCATCTAAATGAAAACACTGAGGTACAACAGAGACAGCTCTGAGATGGGAAGATGATCTTGTCAAAAATGAAAGAAATTAGAGTAAAAGGAGGAAGTATTGGCAGAAGAAAATATTTTGTGGAATAATGAAAATTTAAAGAGATCTTCAGTTCAGCCAGCAGGAAATCTCTTTTCACCAAAAGAGTAATTCAGTACCAAGAGAGGCTATCCAGAGAGGCTGCAGATTCCCTGTCCAGGGTGATTTTTAAGACTCAGTTAAATTGAACCATATCTGACTTGATACAGTGTTGGTGTAGTGCTTGTTTGAGTTGGAGAAAGGAACTTAATGAACTCCAAAATTTGCTTTAAGCTACTACTTCTGTAACCTTAGGAAAAAATAAGTAGGTGGATTACTTGAAAATAGAGCAGGTATTGGAAGCTGGAGGATTGTGAATGATAAAATATTATGGTGGGGAGGTGTGAAGTTGAAAGATTAGCAGGGTACACCAGAGATTTAATATTTGCGTTCTCATTTCCTAAGTCTTCACCTGATGCTACATATGGCTAAAATCCTTTCGTTCTTTTTGAAAGTAGATGAAAGCAGCTTGTAAAATCCATTTAACAAATGGACTAAAAGCAATGAAAACATCCAGGGGAAAAAAAATTCTAAAGACCATAAAGTATTCTTGGCTAAGAATAGAAAATTGTAGTAGTTTGCTCCAGTTTCTGCCTATTCCTGTACGTGGACATATACTAACATACTACAGAAAGATCGGGGAAAGGAAAATATCACAGTGAGTTGTCTCTGGAGGGTTTTTCGGAACAGATCAGGCAAATATCTGTTAATTGTATCCCAGCTCATCATGTAATTTTGATTTGGATAGTTAATGGTTAACTAGAAGTAAGATTTTTTTTATTAACCAAACAGGAATAATTTCTAAGCATTATCACTACTATTCAGATATTTCGATTTGTAGTAGTTTTGGGTTTTTTTTAATACAGTTCCTCTGTCTGTGTCTTCAATATACTGAAGCCTCAAAGGCTAGTAGCTTAAAGAAATTTGCATCTTGGCTTTTGAAAAAACTTCATAAAACAGTGAATAAAAACATAATGATGAAAAATAACTGACCTCTATATTGAAGCTCTTCAAAACTCTCTTGAAAGCTGCGAAGAGGGGGATGCACATGTGTGTGTGTGCAACTGAGATTTCATCACTGTGTGCTTGTACTTTCTAACTGAGAAAATTGTGAACGAAACAATAGGCAAACTCCATGCTTGGCCTTTCTTTGTGCTATAGACTTTTTCTTAAATGTTCTGAAAATTGCAGTTGTCAATGTGATTGTTCACATTTTTCTTCTCATTTTAAGCATCTAAAGAATGCTAGTCATTAAGCTCAGTTCTCAAGTGGCATGCTTGAAATTGCGACTTCCACAAATTAGATGGGGATGTTGGATGTGAAATGAATACAGTGAAATTGTTAGAGCTATTCATTTTAATGAAGAATTTTTGAAGTCCCATGGATGACTTACCTTATTAACATCCTACTCAGACTTAAAGTTTTATTAAAACAAGATTTTTTTGTATATTGATGCTAGTAGTAGACAGCATTAAAATGAAGAGAAAACACTGTCTCTTCACTGTAGCATTCATTTTACAAGTGCCTAAGTTATGCTCCACTAATCACTTCTCCACAAGTTAAATGGCACCGTGACTTCGAATTACAAACCGGTGTAAAACAATACTATTCACACTATCGTATTTGGCTCTTCTGTCGTTGAATTCCCATGGGAGATTTATGTTTCTGTACGCATACGATGAACTATACTATTATAGAGAATTAAGACTAAGAGCTGAATATATAAAGATATTTACACATTCAGTCATGAATGAAGTATGCACAAACACGCTTTTTAAAAATATGTATATTTAGTCTAGTTATGCTAAAACTGCAAGTTCCCTTTACTTAATGACAGAATTCTCAAACTTAATGACAGTTTGAGACCATTATTCAAGGCATCGGAAGGTGACAAAAAGAATCCAAATTTTCAAATACTCATAAAATCTACAAAACATGTAAATATCACACTTGCAACTAGCATTTTCATTTTTCTTTCACATACATAACCTCACTTAGGAAATGAATAGTCAATTTTCCAGTTGAAAACATCAGTTTTGATCAGGAATGGAGCTGCTTCAAAATACATACAGCAGAAAGTGAAAAAATCAAGTAATTCTTGTTACATCCTTGTGGAGTGGTGTTTTAAATTCAAATTAAAAGGATACATCAGGTTTAATAGCCATGGCAGTAATACCTGGCCTAAACAAGAAAAACCCAATCAGCTGCAGAGTTTGATCTACTTTATTTGTAGCACGTAAACAGAAGCAGTCACCTTTTACAGAAGAACATTCCTAGGATAGACTCCAACATGTACCGGGTTTGGTGCTAAGTCTAGAAAACAAAATGCTGCAACTTTTTTTAATATTAAGCCATCAACTTATTAAAGGGATTTATAATTTTTAATATCAGGTATTTGCTTCAAAGTGAATCATACTTATATGAGAATATTTACTTCAAAGTGAATTATATGATAAACCGTATGTGTAGGTCTGTAGAATCTGTCTTTCTCTTTAACAGGGACTAGATACCTCAGTAAATGCTACATAACCCTGAGTAGAAATGAATTAATTTTAACCTAAATGAGATACTCAGTCTCCTGAAGAATTTTTTTCTCTTAATATGCTGTTTATTTAGAAACAACTTATCTAGCCCATTTTGGGAAATATATTTCTATTAGCAGAAAGCAAATCTTTCTTAAACCTTACGAAGTTTAGCGTTGGGTCAGATTAGTGCAACTTTGCAAACAAACTCAGTGATTTTCAGCCATGGTTTTCTTCATCTGTAGAAACAGAACAAGACACAAAGTGTTCTTGACAAGAAAATGGTCTAAGCCATGTTGTTCACATAGAATTATAAGAATACAAGTAACCAAAACATGTATTTTTCACAACCTTCAAAATTGTAGAATGTAGAAGTAGAATGTAAAAAAATGAAAGGCATGAAAAAGCATCTTATGAAAGCATACTTTTAAAAGATTTTTGTAGACTTCAGGTACTAGCCCATCATAATCTTAACAGTTACTGCCTGGTTTGCTTGCTTTCTAAAACAAAAGAAAAGTGCTAGGATGTTTGATGTCTGTGTTGAGGGATATGGAAAGGAGTAAATATTGTGTAAAAAGAAATGATAAAAATTTTACATGTGACTATAATTACTCTTTCAAGTAATTTCAAGTAATTTTATCTACACTAAGCATATATTCTCAGTGGTTAATCATTGGACTCCAGTCTCCCAAGACATCTGTAGTTTTTCAGTTCATTTCTTTCTGATGTACCTAGTTTTTCAGTTGCTGATGTACATAGTTTTCATATGGAACCAAGGGACAATCAGACTTTTGGGGAACAGAATTTTAAATTGATATAAAATTAGTGTCATTTTTCAAAAATATTTGAATTCATTTTCTTACTCAGTGGACCATTTTAAATGATTAAAGAAATATTTATCTATAGGTATCTTAAGCCTCCTTTCTGATACACTGTGTGAAGTAGTACTCGGTGACTATACAGCAAATTAAACTAAGGTGGAAGTTAAGTTCCTGATTTTGATTTGAACTAGTATCCAATAATTATACCACCATTTGCTAGTATGGATTCCTATGATCAGAGACGTTCCCGTGATTGTAAACTACAATTTTATTTCCATAAATGAGAGTTTCCAAAAGCATATTCAGTTACCTAAACAAAGAGTACAAGATATACCACTATAAAGGTATGCTCACATTTTGACAAGAGAAATACCTTGACTGGTCAACAAGTACTGTCTGTACATAGAGCAGGACAATAGCAATATGCTAAGGAAGAGAATGACTGGTTAGAGGTACTTGCAGCCCAGTAGGTTTGAGAGCAACCTGATGGTGATGCTACATGATCAGTAGCAGAACAGTATTTGTATGAGGATTATGGGGTGAACTGCTATTAGCAGGTCAACCCGGAAACCAGTTCCATCCCTGGAGTAGCATGCTTTCATCCCCAGTTTTCTTGTGAAGCTTCCAGCCAGTTGCTAGTCATTGACAGTGTATAAAATTGTGGTCTCTGCATTAGAGCCTTCTATGACATTTTTCTAATTTAAATGGAGTCAAGGTTACCATGACTGCTGTATTTCCTCCCGCTAATCTCTATAAGCAGATCACAGCCGGTGTCACCATCATGTGGTATCAGAAAAATAAATCCAAAAAATAAACTCTTCCTATCTGATACCTGGAATTAAAATCTATTAGGATTCTGTTACCTTCTGAGGCAAGCAATTTTTCATATCTATTTCAGCATTAGTCCTGTACATTTTGTAACACAATTACAGTCTCCCACTAATTAGATGAATATTCAGCATTCTATTATATGTCTTTATTTAGTGCTAGTCTAAGATCATCCACACAATTTCTTAAACTTCCAACTTTGATGCAGAAGCTTAAATACTGCTGCCTTTGTTCTTGTCTTTGCATCTGTCCTGGTTCTGGCAAGGACAGTGTTAATTTTTGCAGTAGCCAGGACGGGTGTGTATCCTGAGGACTCTGAGGTTATTTTATAGCATCTCACATCATGTGCAGGGGCCAGGGGAAAAGGGTTCCTCTGGCTGTGTGTGGCACGACTGGAGGAACCCGTTTCCCGTGACCCCTGCACATGATGTAAGATGGTATAAAATCAGTGTGGCAGAGCAGTTGGGTATTCATGATTTCTGTGTGGTGAGCACTTGCATGTAAATCATTTGCCTCTTGTACATGTTGTTATTAACATTGTAGCTGTTGCTGTTTGTCTCTAATTTCATGGTTGTTTCTAGTAAATTTTTTTTATTTCAACCTGTGATCTTCACCTCTTTTCCTCCAATTCTTCTCTCCAGCCTTCTGCGGGAAGGGGTGAGAGGAAGTGATTGAGTGACAAGAGGTTTGGAGTGTTTCACTAAATTGTGGACTACCATTCCTAAACCATGACAGCATCGTGTATGAAGAGCACCCATCCATTCCTAATTCCTCTGCTTGAGTGTGCATGTCTTCTTCCAGAACTTAGTTATTGTTATTTATTTCAGGCATGAGAAACCTCGATCTATCATTAAAATCCATTCCTTCCTAACGTATGCCCTTTAATCCACTGTGGCTGGATGAATCCAGCCTGGTTTCTGATGAATCAAAGTTCTTACTCCTTGCACTTTCTGAGCCAGACACTAAGATTCTTCAGCTTCTTAGGGACATTTCACTGACATAGGTGTGTTTACTGTCATCTTTCTTCTGAATTACCTGAATTTGCTTTCAGATTCTTTCCCTTGCTCTTCTCCGTCAGCAGTATCCATGTAAACTGTGACTGCTAGCTTTTCTCCCGACTTTTCTAGGGTGGATCCAGGCTCCCTAAGAGACCAGGCTCTTCTATAATCAACAGGCAAATCACTATACAGTATTCTTTGGGAGGAGAGGTTGTTGATTGAATTGAAATAGCATTTTCTGCCACTGAAGCACTGCTTTAGAGCTTGGATTTCTGATTCCAAAGATATTTGCTCATTGCAAGAGGTTAAATGACCATCTTTTAACCAGGAAAGAAACACGGATGTCTCCTCTTTCTTTCAGCTTGGTGTCCTCCCAGAAAACAAGACTGCTGTCTAGACTTTGATTCGGCTGTGTGAAATTCCTAGAGATCTCTATGAAGCTGTGCTGCCTTTAGCACAGGGGATTGTTTGCTTTTTGAGAATAATCCGCTCAAGTGTGTTCTTAAATTTTGTGAGTGAATCTCTTCAGTTTGGCTACTCTGCTCTCAAGAGATAAAATATTCTCTGATGCTATAAGTGGTCTGTGTTATGCTTAAATATGTACTATCTTTTCAGAAAAAGTGCTAGCAATAAAATTAATCCCCACTTTATTTTGCCAAAGTTCTTTCTCCATTTCTTCTTTCAGAGCAGAGAAAACAGAGGGGTTTTGAAGTTGATTTTGTGTCTGGATGAGTTTTCATACTGCAATACTGTGAATCAAGATCTACAAGCTAGATATCATTTAGCTGTAGTACCAAATGTACACTAATACAGTATATTATATATGCACACTAATTATTTTCTAATTGAAATGAGAAATCTAATTACATAGATGGCTTGTGCACTTTCATTTGTAGCACATTCATTTGTACTGATTGATATATATATATATACGTAGGATGCATTGGTCAAATGATCTATTGTTTGTGTACATCAGATATGGCTTGTAAATAATATTCAGTTAAAGTGGTTTTTTTTACTATCTACAAGTCCAGATAGTTTTGTTTGAATTGCAAATATTGCTTTTCAATTTTTCATAATTGGTACCACTATTAACTTTCTTCAGCATTAATTTTCTTTTAAGCCAATAAGTTAGAAATATGGATTGAAAATTGCATCTCTTCATTTTTAACTATGACATCTGCTGTTATTTTAACTCATAGTTTGGTAAATCTGCATGCATGTATTGCCATAAGACATAAATGAATTCTTAGATTTTCTCATGGGCCAAATGAAGTTCTCAGAAAGGCAAGAGATTTTTCCCTTTCTGTCTCATCTCTCCACACTTTGTTTTTCATTTGTTGAAGGTCCTAAATGTTATCTATCATTATCCAATGGATATATTTAGTTCTAGCTTGTTCACAGCAGTCAGTAGAGCACTCATAATATTGTAGCATCTCACTCACCCTGGAGAGGAATGATGGGTTGCCTGGCAGCAATTCTCATTCAAGATGATATCAGGCTCATCTAAGCCTCCTTGTCAAGGTCAGTTCTCAATAAATAACAAAGAATAGAATCAGTCTGCAGAAAAAATACTTTCCTGCACTGGATTCAAATCACAACTAAAGTAGTTTTGTGTTAAATCATATAAATGTTAAGATAAACATGTAATTAAAATATATTGAAGAGAATTTGCAGAAGGCAAACAACTGAAAAACTACACCTATTATGATGAGTTCACTTTTTAACATGATTTATTAGCTCCAAAGGAAGACTGTCTTGCAACTAGAGAAAACAAATTATGTCTATAGTAGAAAGCCTCTAACAAGATGAACACATTAAAACACCAATCTGGCTATTGCTTCCCAACAAAATTTATTTGGAGTAAAATAAATGTATTTGTAGATGCTAGACTCCCTTAGAATGATTTAGTGAAGCCTTATGGTGAGAAGTAATAAAAAGACAGATAAATCTGGTATCCTGCTCTACTGTGAAGTTTCTGATGAAAGAAGAAATAAAAGAAACTTAGAGAAGGTATATTGTTCTTTTCACATGAAAATACTCTTAGGAAATAACCACTGAATATTTCCTTTTACTAGCAAAGTAGGCTCCATTAAAATTTGACAGTATATTATGGATGCAAGCGTATGCCTGGGTAACGCTTTATACTCCAGCGTTGGAAATAACTTTTCTAGATGTTACTGTTCTTCCTAAATTTCCATCACTGTGTTCACAGAGCTGATTCATCTTGCCATCACTGAACCCTAGTTCAAGAGTCAAGCAAACTGCTGGTATTCCTGGCGGTATCTCTACTATATATTTTAATCAAGTCTGGAACATCCCCCAGAAGTCAAACTGAAACTTTTTTCCTAAATGCCATATAGATTTCTGCATTATAACACTCATGAATCAAACCAAAATATCAGCTATCAATCTCAATTTACTGACTGAGAGGTGATGAGGAACAAATGAAATTCCTCTTGACTGTAAGTGATCGTATCAGACTACCACTTCCAGTACAAAATCAAACAGAATATTGACAAAACACAGTATGGGTGAACTCATTTGAGTTTGTGATGAAAAAGAGTAGGAGTACACACACCACTAGCTAGAGATGACAGAGACTGATGCAAAGTGTAACCACTCCATTTCAATGCAAAGTCGAGTAGGCAGTCATTTTTCTTTTATTGGTAATATTAATAGAAAAAGCTCTGCTTTCCTGCAGGAGGTGAATATTTTAGCTGCATAAAATTTTTCTTTGTTTTGAGCTACACCTGAAATTGAACAAAATTAACTCAGAAAGGTACAGCTAGTTATCCAAAAATAAATACAGACTAAGAGGATTTTTGGGCCCTAGATTTAGTTAATACTCCAAGATATTCCCCACAGAGATAAAGCAATTGGATAAACACCAGCCCAGAAGAAATGAAGGGATAACCTCAAAAAAAATTTTTCATTAGATTTCATTTTTCTTTTGTGCAATTTCAGCTTTACAGGTGTGAATACATGGCTGACTTGTACATAATGTCCAAGCTCACTTCTAAATAAAGATGAAATTCATTGATTATTTAAATTTTTGTCCTTTCAGAAGCAGAAAGACAGCTTGTCATGAAGAATAAGAAGAGTTGCCATTCTTTCTCTGACAGTGGAAAAAAGCATACAGTCTTTATTTTATTATAATTTTAATCAAGATAGCAGCTGCTCACTGTTGAAGTGAAATGAGAGGAAACTTGCATTAAAATTAACCATTGGTCAAGCCTGGCGGAATATGTTCTTAGCTTTTTTACTTTTTGTAGCATAACTGTGATTGTATCCCTTTTAAACTTCTTGCCATTTTGCCCATTAAAACTAAACTGAGTGTATCTGGGGGTGGTGTTTTGTGCTGGGGTTTTGTTGTTTTGTTGTTTTTTTGTTTTTTTTGTTTTTTTTTTTTTGTTTGGGGGGCTTCTGGGTTTCTTTTGCTTGTTAGTTTTGTTTTGCTATCAATAGCCATTATTCAGAGCAATTTGTTTCTGACAGAGGTAAGCAGTGCACAACCACAAAGCAGTCAGAACACTGGTTTTACTAGTCTCATGAGAAATTTCCAGGTTAATTTTAATTAAAGACACGCTTGCTTGTGAAGAGAAATTCAAGGCTCATTTTAGATAGGTTTTTTTTTTTCAAATGGTAGGAGACACCAGCTGATTGTTCACATTTCAGGTACATTGTCCTACCTATAGATAGTTTTTCGAATTTTTCTAAAGAAACACAGTCATCCTGATTTTGCCTGAATATTACATGTTTATGTAAGCACCTGAAAAGAAATGTGAATTCCTTTATGGTCTTTGTAACATAATAATCTCTTGGCTTGATCCATCTCTCAGGGGCTCAAGTTTGGCCATTTAGCCTGAGGGAGTATATCAGACAGATGATTCCCTAGCTTAGTTGCTAATGATTATATCCCATTATCTATCATCTTAGGCTACTTTCTGTTCTTTGACATTGATGTTACCTGGTTATCACTGGACACTTTTTTACTGATATACAAAAATTATGCAACATCAGTGTTCATCTTCTATCAGTAACTTGTCTGCAGCTGACAGAAACTGAAGGTCTGCTTTTAAAGTAAGTTAAGAATTTGATACTACTCAAGGAAAGGAACTTAGAATGCCTTGACAGAACCTTTTTTAACAGAATATGTGATTAGAGACATTGCCTTGCAGATCAGAAAACACTTTCTAAAACTAGTAGGGCATCTAGTTTCTAAGAAACTCCAACACCACATGTAAGTTTTCACCTAGATGCGTATATAAACAACCACTAAGGAAATCACAACAGAAGTTTCATGATCTCTAATGGGAGCATATAGAATGCAGCACAATAAAAATAGCGAAATGTAAGTTCTCTGAATTTGCAGTTATGAGAACACAGAATTTAAAGTCAAACATTATGAAATGTGCATAAAAATACTTCCTTGGTTTATGGAAAACAACCAAGTTCCATTAATTTGAATTAGAATGCCAGATTACAGAAGAAGACAGCTAACTAGAAAGGAGGGATTTCTGTCCTCCCTCCCAGAGGAGGCTGGATTTGTTTTATGTTTTATTTGAATAAAGGAAAAAGAAAGCTGGAAGCTTACCTTTATCTTTGGCAGCAGCAGGAGGTTTTGGAATAATGACAAAAATGTTGGGAATTATGGAAATGATAATAGCATACATATACTTCTAAAGAAAAATAGTTTCTCATCCTCTTAACAAAGCCAGAAGTATCCGTTCACAATAGACTCACATAAATATACCCCTTGTTTTTATACCTTGAATCAGTCTTTCAGGTAATTGTTCATAAATATGCAAGTGACTACAGTCTGTGTTCAAACATATAGTATACTTCAAAAACTGAAGGTTTTGTGGTTTTGTTCTAATTGTTTTGCAGTTCTTGAACCATTTGGTGTGGGAAATGCAGTGGAGATATCATGTCTGAGTTTGCTGCTGTTGTAGCTCAATTGCTTTTTAAAAATTAGCTTTGCTATCCTGTATAACAAAACCTTTTTTTTTTTTTTCTGGAAATACCTCTTTTTAAAGATAAACAGAAAGTATTCCTCTGTTGAGGAAGAGTTCTTAAGGTTATCAAGTCTCTTAATTATTGTTCCTTTTCCAATTTAATCTTCTTCGAAAGTTTTTTGAAGAGATAGCATTTTCTTATTTACATCCATTAATTTTACATAAAACATGTTGTAATTTTTCTTTGGAGATGAAACTTATTGGAAGAAGGGTATTTTTCCTGGATAATTTTTCAACAAAAGTTGAAATACTGTGACTATGTTATGCATAATTGCTTCCTAGATTGTATGAGTTTACTGTCAACGCTTCTAATACTGTGCTAATACCATAGGAATGCTTTATTTTGCCTGAAACTTCTAGTGGATGTGGAGAACACAGTTTTTCTTTAATTACTTCTGAGTTGAATACTTCTATCATATATATATGTACATATTACACATGCACATGTATTTCATATCTGAAAATATCTGTGCCTCAGTTCCTTCTCAGTTTTCTCATGGTGATAGTTGAAGATATAAATCTGTAGGTCAGGACTTACTTTAAAGTATAACAACATGATGACCACCTAAAACTCTCATCAATGTTGTGACCTAACCCTGTGGGCAGCTCAGCCCTACACAGCTGCTGAAAATCTAAAACGCAGCATCATGCAAGGTTACTATAAGGAAAATTAACAACATCACAATCAGACACAGTAAAAGCTGATTTTGGTGTTCTGATAACATAGGAGCAAAGCTGTCAAAGTTAGCTAGGGCACCTTCTCCAGAGGTACACAGTGTTGTGAAAAAGATGTTGGGACAGGTTCAAATACACAAAAATTTAATACAGCAGTCTGCAGCTGGTGGCAAGCAACCATTCTAGTGGTGACAGATGCTTTGGGGCATAAAGAAAAAGTAACAAAGAAGAGAGAGAGAGGAGAGAGGGGGAGAGAGGGAGAGAGAGAGACAAAGGGAAAACCTCTCCTAGTGGACAGTGATTAAAAGAAAGCACTGGAATTCCTCGACAAACACCCTCCCTGTGTGTTTCCTCTGATGCAGCAGACTGTTTTTCCCTGCAATACTTTACCCTTAGCAACTACACAGTTTCCATCAGGAACTGATCAACCTCCCAGCTGATTGTTCCTGCTTCTGATGCCTCAATTGCTGACTACATCAGGGCAGGTACTGCACACTGCCTGGCTGCTGACCTTCCTGGATGCATATTATTGTCCCCACCAGCATAACCATGGGTTTTCTTGGGCAGCAGGAAGAACAATGGTAAAGAAGGGTTATTCTTACACTAATGACAACTGCTTCCCAAAAGTAACTTAATTAGCAACACCACTGAGCTTGCAAGAACAAGGCCATGGGAATCACAGCAGCAAAACAATAGCATGAGAAAAATATGGGGAAAACCCTCTCACAGCAGATTGCAGGAAGAGGTACAGAGCTTGCAGGCTGTTGAGTGGGAAAATTGAATGTCCTTATCAATATAAAAAGGGTAAGACGCCTAAGGAGCTGTGAAAAACCAGACTGGTACCACCTGAAGTATGAAATTCTCTTTATTAGGTGGAAGGGAGGGTGAGAAAGATACAAGAGGTGAAATCTCATGCTGATCTACAGTGTAATAGGATGGCCTGTTGTTTTGAGATTTTCTTCTCCTACTTAATAGAAAAATATGGGTTTGTTTAGAAACACTGTATACTTTAAACACAAAATAATAGAATTATAAATGCCTACCTAGTTTGTACAAAGACTGAGATCGTTTTGTGGAACAAAATATGAAATTCTTGTTTTGAAGTGTGGAGACATTTTTATAGAGAGTTTGACATCAAATTGCATCTGCTTAGAGTGCTTCAGGCAATTATGATTCATTCAGCTGATATTATCTTTCTGCTTTGAGGACAGTATCTTCCATAATACCAAGCACAAGGGAAAACAATGTATTATAGTAATCTACATAGTTAAAAAGAGCAAATAGGATACAAATTATACCAGCTAATGACAACTGGACAAAATGCAGTTTATATTTACTGTTCATATTTAATTTTATACAATAAGTATTGCATTTTGATAAATGAAAAATAATTTTTCTTATTGTAACACAAGTAATACATTTTCTGTTGAAAATTCACAGCAGAAATTTTTTCCTGTCCCATTTATGGATAAGATTCATCCTATAAAACATTATGAATCTAACATTTTTCCTTAGAAAATATATTCTAGGCTTTACAGAGAGTGTTACACAGACCTCAGGAGATTTTCTGGAATGAGGAATTCTTAGTCCATTTTAGTTTCTTGATTAATTAAAATATTACCTTCTCTAGTTTGTACCAATGATCTTTATTTAATGAGAAGTCATGTTATTTGCTTTTACTTAAAATGTCAACTCTTTAACCTGATTGGCAGCTCTTCTGAAGATATGTGCATAACATCCTCAGGTCACTGCCTCTCAGTCATCAAAAATGGAAATTTTATGGTGAAGTAAAAGAAGATGCTTACTTCACAAAATGTTGCTCTTTGAAATACATTGTCTGTATATGTGACATAGGGGAGTCTTTGATGTTACACTGTAAGCCAAAAACAACACCCAGACATTAGACACAAGCGTGTGTTCTTTTGAGTGGCAGCTGGGAGAGCACTCAGAAGGTTGTCACAATGTGAGCTGGAACAAAAATATAACCAAAGTTCCTTTAAAATATGAGGAGTCAAAGTTCAAATAAAAGATTACACTGAGTATGTGTTTTGAGGCATGTACCTTCCTATGGAAAGAGGAAAAAGAGTAGGACTCTAGTGAGTTTCCGCAGTCAGTGCCTGAGGACGCTTGCTGTGCTCATACTGGTTTTCCAAGGATTTAACTCCTAGTTTTAACAGGTGATGTTCTCTACCACGTCCTTCATAATGATAACAAAAAGTTCTTCCTACCTTGTCTTCTGTGATCCCACATGAAGCAGAAGCAGTCTGGACGTGAGAAGGACAGGGACATTCCTTTTACAACTCCTTTAGGCAGTAAATAAGGATAACAATTTTCAGCTGCCACAGATAGAAAGGCACATCATGGTAGAGATTGCAGATACATTCCAAGACTTGTACAATCACAGAGTAGCTCAAGTTTGGAAGGGATCTCGGGAGGTCGTCCTGTCTTGGCTCTTACTCAAAACAGGGCCAGTTATGAGGTCAGGGCTAGTTGCTAAAAGATTTATATAGTCATGTCTTTAAACCTCCTGAAGACTGCACCACTGCTCTGTGCCTCCAGTTTGAGTGTTTACCTGTCATCATGGCAATGACAAACAAGTCTCTCACCATTTCAGATATGAAAAGAAATTGAAAGCAGTGCCATGAGTTTATCCCTAAAACACCAACAGGCTCTAAATTTTCTACTGAGCCATAACAAAATACATTATTATTTTACAAAACTGCTTTTAAGAACATTTCACTTTTTCATGTTCCTGCTTCCTTAAAGTTAAAAAAAAGGAAAAAAAGAAAACACCCCAAAACCCCCAAAGAAACAAATAAAACTCCTGTGTAAATTAATTCACCATATTCACTGAAAGATGCATCCACTTTTCTTATTTTTTGAAAATTTAACAGTTTTTTCTGGCTTTCTAATTTTCCGAAAATAGACAATTACAGGGAACCACAGACACCCCTGTTGAATTTCATGTCATGTGTTTTGCCTTTCAGGCTATATTTTTAGTGGCATTCACAAATACTCAACTGATAATATTTTTTGGCCACTTAAATAATGCAGCTAGGAAAAAAAAAAACGCTACTTTCTTTTAAAGATGTGTATTTTAATCATCATTTGCAGTATGTTTTATAGGTAATACTGGCTTGCAGGTCTGTCTTGTAGGTATCATAATCTTCTCATGGCTAAACCACGAGAAACAGTTATTTTGACTTCTGTAATTTAAGGAAACAATGACAAATGTGAATTTTTAATCTAAAAATTTTATCTGTCTGTACTTCCTTTTTCCCAAGAAACGCTGCAGCATTTGTTACCTCAGGTGATGTATTTAATACCTAATTCACATTAATAAATTTGCACTGCAGATTTAGAAAAGTTGTATAGGCCAAACTACATGATTTGATCGGTTATCACCTTTAGATGGATACAAGGAGTCAGTGATATAGCATAGATTTGATATCCTATTAGTACTAATTAGGTTTTCTTCACTTGCTTCATTTTCTTTTGCATTCTTGTCCTGTAACTCGTCTTGTCCTTGATAGATGTAGGTGTCTAGAGACAAAATATGGTCATTGCCTGATATACTCCTACTTTGATCAAGTGAAAGTTCTTTAAATGTTTTATGGCTCATTCTTCCCCTCCTCTGCTGTACAGGCTGACGTATTAAAATGATACAGTAAGGGCAATACCGGTTTAGGTATACCATGTAATACATCAGCTTAGTAACTCCTTTGCCATCATATATTGCTTATCTAGAATCACAAAGATAGACATTTTATTTTCATCTGCAAGTCTATGACCTCTCCACCAATTATCCCAGGCTCGAGATCAGCCAGGCAGGAAGAGGAACAGCAGGAGACAATGGCTCAGTGCTAAAGAGAAGCCTAAATATTTTCCAAAAAAACAACGATCTTCATCTTTACCAGGCAGGGGGTCAATATCATCAGCAAAGGATGAATGGTTATTTACTGCAGGATAACCAGGATTTCAGAAGCATCCAAAGCTTTTCTGTTGCTCCAAAAACTTACCACTGTTTAACAGCTGTCACAAGAAGGCTAATGACCACAGGGAACATGTCACAGATCCCATCTCTGAGACAGCAATGTACATGTCGTATCTCACATTCTATATATAGATTGAAAGAGATGCAAATGTGGGGTTTTTTTTGCGGCTATTATTCACTGATGTCAGTATTAAAAATAGGAAAAAAGGAGACACAGTTTCAATGAGTGTGATTCGAGAGACAAGATGCACAAGGTTAATGAATTACAGAGATTCAAAACCTAAATAAACTTTTACATGTAAAATAGATAGATTGAATGTTCCATGAAGAAGACAAAATACAAATAATAGGGTTCACTTAAGTCACTGAAAATCAGAGTATAAATAAAATTATATTGTACTAGTGCAAATTATAAAAAAAAAATCCATGTTATGCTTTTGGTACTGATGCCCATAAAATCTTGTGCAGGTCTAGTGATAGCAAACACAAATGGTAAATCAATGACAATGGGGTTTAAACTGAAAATATTTCAGATTTAACTTTCTTACACTGCTACTACATAGATATAGAAAGCAGGAAAAGTCTCTCTTATGAAAGTTATTTTTCAGTCTGCTCTTGTAATATAAATAAATAATTGTAATGTAAATAAAGTTGTAGATGGTACCCTTTTTATAAATTGCTTTAAAAAAACTAGGAGCTTACTAGTGAACATGAACCTTTTTTCCTGAGATTAGGTGGGGGTTATTTCAGGGTGTTTCTTGGTATTGGTCTTGGGTTTGTAAAGTTTGTTTGGAACACAGTACACTTCAACTGCATCTTCCATATTTAAGTAAATGAGGCTGTGCTTTCTGGGTTGCCCTTTGCCTGTAGCTGTACATACCTTACTGTTGTGGTTTTGGCTGCAGTGGAGTTAATTTTCTTCATAGAATCATAGAATGGCTTTGGTTGAAAGGGACCTTAAAGATCACCTAGTTTCTATCCCTTTGCCACAGGCAGGGACACCTTTCACTAGACCAGGTTTTTCAAAGCCCCATCCAACCTTCCCTTGAACACTGCTAGGGATGGGGCATTTGCAGCTTTTCTGGGCAACCTGGTCCAGTGCCTTACAGTCTTCAAAAATATTTTAATAATGTTTGTCATGAAATTCTTTCCCTGTTTTATGGAAAGTTTCAAAAGACTTCAAAATTTTCACTTTATAGACTCTTGCATGTCTTTTAATTGTTTTACTGTTTTGACTTTCCCTTTTAATCTATTATTATATGTTCATAGTAGCTGTTTGTCCGAACTCAAACTAAGTATTTTAAAACTTCTCTCACATTCTATTGTCTTTCCACGATAAAGTGGGTAGTTAACACATGACAGATGTGGAAAGAAAAGGCAAAATTGATTAAGTTGATAGCTTCTTTAGTGTAATCTTTTCTTTAGGAAAATGTCTTGCTACTGTTATGACTAAATGAGGGCACGTTTGGACAAAGAAACGGTATTTTTGCTTGCAGGCTGAGGGTAAAAGAAAGACATTGCATCTTTAAGCAGGGCTCAGTAAATTCTGACCCTAAATGATTATTTTTCACTGATTTGGCTGTTTCTTGGCCTCCATGGAGCAGGCAGTGGCCAGTGCAGGGATGCTATGAGATTTAAAGAAGCTCCTTGTTTTCTCACAGCAAAAATGAAGTTATATGTGTACAGATGGGGCATATTAAGGACTGTGATGATCTGTTCCCTTCAGCAGAGTACTCACTGGTTCAAGTTTAAAGTTTGGGGATAGTCATAACTGAGTTTGTTACTGAGAAAATGAAAAGATTACCACATACCAAGGACTTGATCCAAGGTCTTGATGCACATTTGATGTCCTCCAGTTTCCTCAAGAAAGCTTTTGATTGCACTCCAAGTACTCTGGTTGGAATTTTCAAGCTAGTTAAAACAAAATAATAGGTAATCCAGATAATACTGTGTTTGTAAGGAGATGGGAGATAAATTTAGTTTGCTTCCCTTCCCACCTTGTGCATAGACTAAATATTGGAATATTAGAATTCTGAAAAACTTGGTGCATAAATTATGGAGAACATGCAGGATTCAAGAGTGGAAGGTGGAAGTAAATGGAGGACTGGGAGGAGGAATCATGTATCCAATAGTCATGTTTGTATGACTTACAATGATTGGTCACATGAAGAGCAGTTATCAGAATTACTCTTAAATCAGTAAGAATCATATAAATCTCTCTTTAGGGGAAAGGAGATGCTGAAATTTAGATCAAAATTTAACTGCAGATTCATTATTTTAAAAAGGGCAAAAAGCTCATTTTGCTGCATAACTGGAGCTACTAAACCACTGTAGATGGGACTATGTGTATCCATTAATATTAAATAACCTATGCCCTATAAAAATCAGAAAGGCCTGATCCTTGGGTGTAGGTCAAGCAAATTAGTTATATTAAAGATGTTTAATCTGGTAATTCTGAGTTTGAACAGAATATTATTACTTGTTTAATTCACCTTCATGTTTAAAGTGAAAACAACTGCAAGGAATGAAATATTGCTTAAAATATTCAGGGCAGCAGCATATGCCTCAAGAGATAAGAGTTTCACTGTTAGTTTAATTAAGACAAAAAAAGCGCAAGTTTCAAGTGTTATTTACAGCTTCTTGACATATTCACTAATGAATCATAGGATGCTGTAAAGGTTATTCTGCCTATTACAAAAGAAGTGCACAATAATTGTTTCTTAAACAACTTATTTTCTTCACACTTTTAGTCTGCTCATAGTAGATCAATGTGCTTGAAATGGAAACAAAGATTCCTTTTTTTCACTGTGTCAGCAAGCTGGCAAGGTAGCTCCATATGTGAGATAGAGTACAGTGGGACATTCTTATGTACATTGCTGTACCTTAAGGAGTTGAGCATACTAGCAGCACAGTTTTCACTATGTATTTTCCAGGACACCTAATTTGTTGTTAGGAATAGCAGAAATGTTTGCTGCCATTTTCAGCATACCAGATAATAAAGGATTATCAAAATACAATACATTCTTTTCTTTAGTACAATCTTTATTCTTTCTGCATGCATAGTTATCAATTGGATTGGTCATTTTTGTTTCTATTTATTTTAAATTCTTTCACAGACACAGACACTGTTTCTTGAGTAATTAATTACCTGTTACATTAGACAATCCTTGGCTAAAACAAATCAAGAAACAACTCTTCTTTTCCAAGTAAGTGACTTTAGGGTTGATGGAGATGATAGTGCATCCTAACTCAGATATAAGGAGTGCTAGACAATGTGTAGCAGCATCCATATTAGCATTATGCCAGGTTTTTAAGTAACAGCTCTAAGTACAGCATGTCTTACATACTAATGTGTTGCTCATCTTCTGTCTTCTAAAGAATAGGCATCAGCTTACTCTAGCTGTGGCTAACTACAGAAAGACAGATCATGACATACAGTATTTATAGTTCTTGGGTTTGAGTCCTGTCTAGATTAGAGAGCCATCTTTGGAGAGTTACTGATTTTTCCCCGTGGGAAAAGAACCTATGTGCACCAGAAGATCAAAGAATCTATATTTTTATTATTTGAAACATCTATGCTATTTTTTCCTTATAAAATGGAAGAGCTAATTTTATAATAAATCATTGTTAAAATAATGTTTTTATTAATCATATAAAAATTTTTAAAAATGAAATCTTGCCTTGTGGAGGGCTGTGAGCCCTTGACAATCCCTTGGAGGAGAGAGGCCTGTGGCCAAAACGACTCATACTAGAGATAAGCAACCTACCTCTCGGGTATGGTGACCAAGTGAACCACGCCCAGCATGCCTTGCTTCTTTGTGGTAATACCTTGTACCCAGTTGGCTAGTTGGTTTCTACCCCATCCCCTGCCTTTCCCATAAAAAGACCCCTGTTTCTGCCCCTCAGTAGGGATCTTTTGCCCCTGGTTTTTCTTCACAGAGGCTGCTGACCAATAAAGCTATCTCTGTGGAACTGCCATACGAGGCTCCTGTCTCGCCATCCCCGAGTTCTGCCGGGGTGATTTCACAAAGAGCTGAATCACAAGAGCTGGAATCACTTGTTGCTGAGAAATCGCTACACTTGCTGAAATCACCTGTGGCTCCGGGAAGTTGCTGAAGCCCCTAGAAAAGCCTTTCCCTGGCAGGACGCTTTCCCTAGGAAGGCTGCAACGCACCGGGTTGTCCACCCCCGGTTCTCTGAAAGCTACATTGCCTGTCTTCACATCACCAGGATTTGAAGGCTAAGATTTTGTCTGAAAAAACCCTGACTTCCCATTCTTGGCACTGAAGGAAGCAATTTATTGTAGCTGTAATAGCTAATCTGAACTATACACACTCAGAATAAAGGAAGAAAACCTAACATGCCAAACCTTCTTCAAGGGTGACTGTGAGCAGCAAATTAGATACTGCTTGTGGTAAAGCATTGCTGGAAGTAGGCCATGACTTGCCCTGTTGAGGAGTTAGATATATTTCCATGTCTGCTTGAGTTTCCCTGCATTTTGTGCAAAGATTCAAATTTATCAGAGCAGTCAGCAAAGGTACAGAAAATAAACTGGAGGGAATTACATTTCCCCCAACAGCAGTTGGTTTCCCTCTAATGAGATTTTCTGAGGACCTTAAATGGTTATGTTCTAAAAGCAGTTTTGGAGGAGACTGTCTTTAACACAGACACTGATTCCGATGCATTTATGTCAGGTTATGCCCTGAAAAATTCAGTTACAAAATGGTTGGATTTTGTCCTCTCCAGCTGTCACACAGCCTCTTCCACCAGCTGTAAACTTGTCCACATTAGGAACCCTACAACATCTACAAGTCGCTTTCCTCCTTTCAGTGGAGACAGCACAGTGAAGAACTTCCACAAGCCAGAAAGAGAAAAAAGAGGAGAAAATAAAACCAAACCAAACCAAAAAACAACTAATTTGATTTCTCTGTTACTCTGATCCCACTGTCAGTTGTTTATAAATAATGTGATCACATCCAAGATACTTGACTTCATTACTGTATTGTGCTCCTAACTGAAATAAAGTACAGAACTAAATTTTTTTAAGATTTAAGA